>JAVQJG010158110.1:0-17944 GCA_036024015.1 Craterocephalus amniculus
ATCTCTGAAAAGTAGAAGTGAAGCATTGTGGGAAATCCTGCTCCTCCATTTCTCCTCAGTTTAAATCAATTAAGTTGGTTAAGTTGTTTAAACTCAAACAAATAATTATAATAAGATAGGCCCTCATAAAAGTTCACTTTGCTCAGAATTAATCAAATAATGGAACTAAATGACTTGTTTAAGTAATACAAACTCAGTTTATGTTAGCATAAGCTGATGATTAGACTTAAATACTCAATTGCAATAAAAAAGGAACATAGAACAGTTCATTTATAAGTAATGTCCCCATAATAGACAATTTTAAGTTATATGAACTTGATCGGTTTAGTCTATCAAAATCTAGGTTTACAGGTGTATAGAGATAATCCTCACAAACAACAGAAAATAAATATCTATGTTCAGTTTATGTTTAGTGTCAGACAGAATCACATAAAATATATGTGCATATTCACTATTTTGTTTAACTATCAATTCACCTTGACTGCTGCTTCTGCAGACTCAGCAGTGTAACAATGTCTTGCTCGCTTCTTTTCCCATTGCTCCTTGTATTTCCTACAAGAACTAGGAATCTTTCTTTCAAAACCTGTAGAAAAACATATATCCTTAATGGACATTTGCTGAAACAAGTACAGCTTCCACTTCTCTTAGGATGGCAGTCAAGTTGTCAGTAAAAGTCAACTTTAAGTGCAAAATGTAAAATCCGGCTTATAGAAGGAGGAGCGGGGGGGATTGGTCCCCTCTTTGCTCGTGGTATCAATATTGCAAGCTTGTGAGCTGGTTTATGCATGTCACCATCAGTGATGCCTGGCAACAATGCCTTCAGGATCTCCTGCATTATTCAAAAGGCCCAACAAGCACTAGGCTCTGCCATTATCTATTTAAATCTGAGCACAGGCATGTCCCACTGAAAGCCTGTACTCACTGCCACCTGCCCCGCTTACGAGAGACAGAAGGAGCAGCAGAGGAGGCAAGGGACCACTCCACATAAGAGAGGTAGGAAAAACATGAAGACGAAAACTATTGGAGTGAAAGAAAGGTTATTATTGGAAGGGGAGGGGGAGGGGTGACAAAGAGAGAGGGGGTGATAGAGGTCATGAGGAGATGAGAAAATATTGGAAGAGGAGGAATTAAGCTTGACAGCTGGTAAGGCATGGAAGTTAGACAAATGCTGTACAGTGACAATAAGAGGCAGAGAATGGCAAGGCAGGGTAAGAGGTGATGGAGGCAGATATTATGAAACAAGATGAGACGGGGAGGAGAAAGGAGATGATGAAAGAAGAGAAAAGGGAAGAGAGTGGAAGGAAGGAGGGACCTTGAAAGGGGGCTGCAAAGTGGAAACTAAAAGTCAAAAGACAGGAAATGTAAGGCAGAAGATAAGACGGAGGATATGACAGAAGTTATAAAAGAAATAGAGGATATGAAGGAAGGGTCGAATCGTGTAAAACTGAGCGTAAAAGGGAGGGAACACTGAAGCGGTGGAAAAAAAAACCGATGCCCTTTGAGGAAAGAATCGAAGGTAAATAAAACGAACAGCCACCAGATGATGTAGCTTTTAAAGACTACTCCTCTCTATCATTTTGTGTCTCTGTTCCCTCCACTTCACCCCCTTCCATCATCCATTCATCACATGACTGCCACCCCTTCATCCTGACTCATCGATGCAATTGCTCATCCACTCCATTAGGCTATCATCCCGGCCTTCTTTATCTCTGCCCCCTCCCCAGCCGCTCCGCTCCATCGTGTGATCATCCGCAGGTAAAACACATTGCTCTTGCGATGCAGTCCGGGAGGAGAAGCCATTTCTAGACCACAAATAAATCCAGTTAAACATGTTGTTTAATCTGACATGAAGTATTGTATAATGCCTTTCCAATTTCCTAGCCACTGGGGAGAGATAATTTCAGAAATAATCAATCAACCTGTGTCAGGGCTTACCATGAAGCAAATAAAATGCTCTTTATTTGCAAAAGAAGAACTACTGCTCCTTAACTGTCCATCTTCAACACGGACCAGGGCCTTGGTGGGAATGATGACTGTTTCTGAAATAGGGTTAGGGTTAACCCAGGATTAATTAATTGATTGTTAAGAATTAATTGATGAAAGTATTTCATCTTTAGACTAGTGCTGAAGTTGTATTTGGGTAAACTGTGTTTCTTTCTACTCTTTTAATGTGAAAGTATGAATGATTAATCGATAATTGATTGTTAATTCTTCTGATGATTATGACAGTTTAATTCAATGCGACAATGCCCATCCCTATTCTGAAAGTTCAACTTCCCCAAACTCATAAAGATTGACGCTAATTAACTATAAAATATGACCCATGAACCATTTTGTTAAACATTCCTGATGAATGTCTTTGAAAAGACCCACAGATTCACTTAAGGAAGATGAACAGGTGGCGTATGGATTAAGACCCATGACTTTGGGTCTTATTATTTGGGGACGGACAACTGTGACAACTATGGAGTTGTTTTTCTTGTTTGTTGGGTCTTACAGGCTAAGAGAGGTCAGCCATTTTTTAACAAGATTCAAATTGGAAGCTATCATACAAGCTCAGGTCACATGAAACTTTGAACTGTGCAGGGAAGAAGTGAGCCGTGATCATCAAAGTTAGGTGATTGGATTATCAGGGCAATGCTCACTGAACAGGGAGTGCTGTTTACTTCCACTGTGGAGCAGAACACAACTAACAGCTCCCTCACAAGCGCTGCAGACCAGAGGCACCCGAGCCCAGTCCTCCAGAGCTTCTGTCCTGCAACTTTTAGATGCATCCCCTCTCCAAGGCAACAGAATCGAATGAATGCCGTGCTTGCACGCTGCAGAGCTGCATGACACATGGATAAAGGATTTCAGTGATTCAGATCATTCTGACTCTTCTTGTTGTTTTATTTACAACCATCGAGCAGTTTAAGTGCTGTTTTCTTGTGCAGGGAGATCTGGTAAGGAATCCTTCCTTCATTGCTGGTTCTTGACTTTTGGATCAATATATAAGAGTTCTAAAGTCTTACTTCTTTATGCTTGCCTTCGAGACATTGCTGGAGTCTGCCTTCCAAAAGAAGTAAAAAGATTCTCCTAGGAGTTTCAGTACTGAGATCTTAAAATTTACATTTAAAAAAAAAAAGGGTATCTTTCAAAAGTCAATAAATCTTGCAAAGCAAATACCAACGAGCCACTTCAGGAATAACCTCCTTCCTTGCATCATAATTTACTGTTTTTATTTATAGTAAGCATGTAGAAGTTAGATTAATTAACATATATTGGCCGAATTAAGGCAAACCAGCAGGTAGCCTACTATTATAAAATTTAAAGCTTTTCAATGGATTGCAACACACCAAATGATAAAGGTCCATGTTTAGGAAACACTACAGACATACACATAATTTCATCAAACAAAATTAAGGGTTGCTGAGCAGAAATGTGCTGTTAACCTCACAAGCGATATTTAACAGATACTAAGGGCATACTGTCCAATTCAATGCAGACAGATCTTGGGATTAGCAAGCCTGCTTTTGTTCTCACCATCAATGATTTGAACTAAGAGATGTGATTTACGTCTTACAAGTCAAACTTGTCCAAGGCCATTTTCATGGAATCAGCTGTTTTTATTTATTAAATCATGCAGAAAAAGAATAGTCTTTGCACAACTGGATGCCAGCTGCCTCTTTTATTTCTCTCACTAACAACAACTGTCATGGTAAACACTTAACAGAATGTGTGCATTTGACAATTACTGTAAAATACACAGTACAGATGCAGTGCAAACACACATCTACGTTGCAAGGCTTCATCAAGCAGATAACACAGAGGGAAGCAAGTTAGATTTATTTTACTTACAAAAAATGCACTCACATGCACCAATAGAGTCATGATTTTGTCACTCTGTGACTTGAACTATAACGTTTCCAGTGTAACAAATGGCAGTCAGTCATGGTCATCTACACTGGAATTGATCAAATGATCAATCTTTAAAGGATGCAGGACTGAAAACACACACCACACACTTGTCTGTCAACAAGTGAACGATCATATGGTAATGTGTTTTCTTTCCAGAAGCACTTGAACCACAGTACTCACAGTTCTGCCTCTGATCTCAGCCCAAAGTACTGAGTGATCACTCTGCCGCAGCTCTACATACAGCCCATAATAGCTGCAGCGCTCGCTCACTCATTCTGTCAGTCACCATGGAATGAAGATGGCCCAGCTGATGCCCAAAAATTCACCAACCCTCCCCTCCCCCTAACAAACACTCTCTCGCCTACAAACACTCAAGTAAACACTCACGAAGGCAACCGAAAGCATATGCATGCGGTCAGGACACCTCACCAAGCCAGACACGAGCACCAGGGTTTTTTTGGCTCGGGGCTTGCTAGGGTTGAAAGGGGGACAATTTCATGCCCAACTGCATTGGACAAGAGCACGCCGGGAACACAAGCAAACATTTTTCCACCCAGATAGGTCACAGCAATTACCCTCGCCTCTTTAACCTTGCTCCTCGCCCACAAGCTCTTACAGGTCCCATCTACAGTATGAGGCGATTCAGACGCAGGGTTTGTGTTGGAACACTGCGGGTCGCGAAGGTCTCCATTACAACATTGTGAGCATAAGTGGTCTCTGGATCAAACGCTGTGTACTGTACAGTAAAATGGTGGGATGGGGTTGAACAGCTTATCCTGTGGTAACAGCAGCGGGTGTGATTAAATATGCATCATCAGGGGGATAAATGTGTCAAGACAAGGTGCTAACACTCCACAAGGATTAGCCCCACTGTGGTCACAACAGCGCGTAGGGGTGTGGATGCATCTAAAAGCGAGGTGTGAAGGCTGTGAGTGAGTATGCGTGTCGATGCCCATGTTCAGCCAAGCCTAAAGTAACAATAAACTACCCACATCTTCTTACCTAGAAATGATGAATAAGTTAAATACGGGTATAAAATGTTACGGTTACTTTTGGCCTTTATGGAAAAAGTTTTGCATTAACTTAACACGGTGATATTGCTCAATCACTGTTTGTAGATTATACCCTGAAAATCTCCTGGTGTGTTTTTAATCTCAGAACAAGCAAAGCATATTGGAAGTGAAACTAGCAGGACTGTATTTCATCATCACCCTCTCTACACTGTTCTGTATATTAATGCTTTCCCGCTCTCATTTTCCTGGGGCACTAAGCAATTAGCTTCATCAGTGGGTTGGTTATTTTCTGCATTGTTTATTAGGGAACAACATTTTAGTGTCACAGAGGATGGGTCCTGTGTTTTTTCAGCATGTTAATTCCTTTAATGCACTGTGTGGGAGCAGTAATGGATTTCATGATCATACGTATACTGAATATTTATTTGGAGCCTTCTAATGGAAATATATTGAACTTTACAATAGATGTGTGAGGATCTATAGCTCTGATGCAAAACACTCTGCTGGTGACCAGATGATTTTAATTATGCCCTAAACTGGATGCATATTGGCAAATTCTTGCTATTTCTACTATAAAGGGGAAGGAGTTATTTTCCATGGCTTTTAAGAGAAGGTAACCTTTACAGTAGGGGTGTGAATTCAATTCGATTTTGATTCTTGGGGTAACGATTTGATTCTACATCGATTCTCGATTCAAACAGATCTTGATTCACATTCAATCCATTTTTGATTGCAAAATGTGCTGATTAACTTTGTTATTCTATAAGCCAAAAACAGCTCTGAGGAATTATTTCATTAGTTAAAAGAAAAGTTATAATTTTCATCCAAAAACTTTTATTAAATTTTAGCTAACCTGGCAAAGTTTAACATGTTTTAGTCACTTAGCAGCAGCTTTGAAAGGAGTCAAGCTAATAATTTTTAGCCTTTTAAAAAATTAATTCTTGGAAATTTTGAAACGACTCTGAATCTTGATGAACAAGAATCTCGATTTGATTTTTTTCACCAGCCCTACTTCACAGCTCAAGTGTCATCATAGTACAAATAACCCTACAGATCCAAATAAGATTTCTGGTTTATTAATAGTCCGCATTAGGACTGACAATTTTTCCTTCGAGGTAAATGTCAGGGAATCTTTGAACAACAATGATCAATAAAATTTTGAAATGTAAGGTCTTCAACTGCTTCAGTCCATATGCTAAATACGTCAGACTGTTGGAAGTAGATGTCTTTGCTTTCATCTCTGCCCACTGCCAAAAAAAATATCAAGCAGAAGATTGCGCTATATTTTACGTGAAAATCGGAAGTCAGATCTAAGAATTGTAAATTGGCTAGTAAGCCAATTTTGTAAGCCAGAAAGACTTCAAGGTGAGTTCTTGTATTTTCTACTGGAAACTCGGAAAAGTGGACTTCTGAGTATAAATCAAGCTCATCATAATTGTGTGAACTCAACAGTTATCAGGGTAGACCAAAACTGCACCAAAACCAAGCAGCTTGTAGTTTTCAGAATGTCTCAGCAATTTCAGCTTCATAATAAGTTAAACAATAATGAGAAACCTAGAAGTTAATTTCCTTCAGACTTGCATCGCAGAGATACCTGCATATGCAAGTAAGTCACAGTGCATATAGGTTTTTGAGCAAGGATTACAACACGCATACAGATGGTGAGTGGCAAGTACATGAGCATTAATGGGCCTGTCTTATAGTGTCTGGAGCCACCATAAAATGCCCTGTAGCCCCTTAAAAAATAAAAATGTATTGATTTCTTCATTGACACCATCGATTGTGGTGTTAGTGATCATCTAAACTATGTTCAGCAATGTCTGGAACACGGCACTGTGAAGTTTCCCCCTTGAAGTCAGGCAGCCAAATCCCGTCCCATTATCACAACTCCCCATTTTCATTCCCACCTGTCACTCCGACTCTATCTGCACCTGCATGTAATACTGTGAGTCTGCCATTGAAATGGATGCAGACTGACTGTCTGCATTTAGCTAATGTCTTGTTAAATCATTAAAACCTTGAGTTCTGTTATCGTTGCTTAGCTCTGGAAATAGAGAGGTCAGTTTGTTCAATAAAATGAGAAATTTAAAAAAAATAAAATAATCTTCACTCCATCGCTTCTGTCAGTTGTAAACAGACTGAAACAGGACAGGGACAGAAAGGGCAGAGACATATGCTTAAAGATTTAACAGGAAGTCTAACCCTGAAAAATGTGGAGTTCTATTATTCAAGCAGCTTAAACAGCTAAAATGACATTAACCTGCCGATTAGTGAGGGCATGGAGATCCAGAGACAGAAGAAGTCTGGAGAAAGAGACCGAACATCCAGAGGTGGAAGAAGCAAATCCTCCCACTCGTGGGTTTGATTCCGGAAACAAATCCACAGGACACACTCTGAACAGCTGCCCACAGGATAGTTTTTATTCACAGAACAGAGCATTTTACCATTTTCTGTGGCAATAATGAAGGTGAAGACAGGCTGGGTAAGTTTAGAATTTATAAAGAGTAAAAGAGTTTGAACCTTTTTCTGCATTTCCAACTGGTCAAATTATTACTATGAGCTTTAAATTCTCTTTTGAATTCTTCTACGGTTTCAACATGAAAGTAAAATAAAATCAATCTGCGTGGCAGTAATGGTGGAATTAACTTTCTTTAGACCTTCGGCAGGTTGGTCGATGTTAATTTCTTCACAAGAAGGTTCCTGGTAAAATCTTGGCTGGGGCGTTTGTATGTGGAGTTTGTGTTCTGTGAATGGCTTCCTCTCACAGTTACCAAAAAATAAAAAGAATACAGGTTAATTGGTTATTTTTTTTGTTTTAAAATGAGTGTGAGTGACCCCGAATACAATGAACCAAGCATAGAAAATGAATAGATGATGAATCTACATTTAAAAATATATCAATAAAAGGTGTTTTTTTTCCCCAAACTTTGGAGCTACAGTCCGTTTAACTAGTGTAACAGTATGACACCTTTTGTGAGGCCATTATGTTGCTTCTGAATTTCCAATCTGCTTATCAGCATTCACATATGATCCCTTTGTGGTCAAACTGACAGAACCCAGCTGTCCATTCATTAGCACCCATTCAAATTTCCAGCTTCAACTTCCTCTGGATGTACAGTTTTTTCTCGTACTGCACTTACAGCTGACAAAAAGAGAGGAAAATAAAATCAAAGTAGGAGAAGCGAAGATGGAGTTTCATCTTTCCCATGATGTAACCCGAGGCTTTTTCTTTGTTTTTTGTTTTTTTTAATTTAGTTTTATTCTTTTTTGGTGAGATCCTGAATGATTGCACCATAGATGTCTTTTCATCTCACTTCCCAAAGTTTTAAAACAAACTGTTCCATCACAGATTTGTAGCCATCAAACTAAGACCAGACAGAAATAACCTTGATAATGTGATGGGCTTTCAGATTTTCAGAAGGCTGTAGATAGTGTCATGCTAATCTATGCACATGTGAAGCAGAACTGTTTATGGTGAGAAAAGTGGCATTCATGCGCAATTAATCAACATCAAAGTAATGCAAGCATTTCTTACAGCGCTAATTGGTGACAACAGAGGAAGTTGTGAGAGATGAAAAACTTTCCTTTAGCTTCTTCCATTGGGCATAATGAATATGACACATTCCACTTGTATAACCTAGTAATAAGATCCGCAAAGCAAGCTTTGTTTTGCTTCTTTTAGCTTTTACCAGTCTTTTATTATGGCAGATGTTTGATCTTTATCTACGACACTTTAACAGGTAAAAAATTGTTTCTTCACTGCACAAGAGTAAAAAATACCAGTGTTCCTCTTTCTCTCTTCTTTTTAGCTTCAGTAATGTCTGCAGCATCTAATGACTTCAGCTCTGGCCGCCTGTGTTTCATAACAACCGTAAATCGCCCTCCTTGCAGCTGTTTGTCTCCATAAAGAAGACACAGCTGCAGGACAGGCAACATTTTTAACAATTTTACCAGCTTATTAATATGGACCAAAAATTATGATAAACTATCAGACACACCTCAGTGAAATGTTTGATCCTGGTGGAATAAATTTGAGGAACTCCTTGAAATTTCTTCTGACACCATTAGAAAGGTAGCATTTTATGATTTTTATATTTAAAAAAAGAAAAGACGGATGGATTGAGTCCAGTTTTTTGGGATAATCACAATACTTTTACGGTTTACTTAATAATTGACCACATAAACAACCAATGTTGTTTTTCATTAAGTTGCCAGACTACTTAATATCCATGATGATTATATTGCTAATAAAAAACACCCAATAAACCAGCCTTTTAAAACAAAGTCATTACGATATGTAAAACAGTGTCATCATGTTGTCACTAGGTAGTCTAGCTGGAAACATACAGTATTCGTAGATCAATAGATAGGAGTCATCAAAGAACCAGACAAACAGAGCTACAACAATACAAAGCTTGGGATATAACTGTAGCAGGAAATAAACCAAAAACAGAATCAAGCTCACAGACAATGACATGTTTTGAAGTAGAGCTAGATTCGTACAAATCCCATCTAGGCGTGTCAGTTTCAGAAAAAAGAAAAAAAGTTATCTGTTCCTTAGCAGGTTCTGAGTGTGGGAAAATAAAATCAAGATGCAATTGTTGCTCCCCATTAATCTGGAAGATGCAAAAAAGGCTATTTCCAAACAATTCGGAGTCTATCATCTTACACTGAGAAAGGTGATTCACTATAAGTGAAAAGCATTTAAAACGGCTGTCAGTCTTCACTGAAGTGGACGTCACAGCAAGTACGGCCCAAGGGCAGACTGGGTAATGTTCAGAGACATTATATAAAACCTAAAAGCTTCATCTTGGCATCACAGAGTGTGTTGAACGTTCAAACTAGAAAAGGAAGAAAAGTCTGAACATGTTTAAAAGGACTGTAAAGGGAAACCGTCTTCTGTCTAAAAAAGAACATGGCTTGTGTGGACCTGGAAATGTTGCAGATGACTATTAACTTCCCACATCCACCCATTTCTAATGCCTGGTTCCTAACGCCTGTACTTTTGAAAGAAAGTGCACTGTCTAATCTTCATGACTGCCATTCAGCACGGTATCCAACAGTCACCTTTCTGTGCAGAGTAACTGTTTTTTAAAGTTATGATGCAGAATAAATTGATATACTGTATCTCATTATTTTGCCAGACAGGAAGGTGCAGGAACCTTAAACAGACACCAAGATGAGCACTTAATCCTGTGCCCATCAGATGCAGTATCTCTACTGAGCCTCCTCTGGGCATGTGAATAAAACAGAAAGGGGCACACTGAATGCAGCAAAAAGAAGCTCTAAAATTCATTTCAAGCCCAAATTAGATCAAGAAAACATCTTTGCAATGACTTTTTGTTTTCTTGTGAGTGGTTTTCTTTGCATAATGACAGCGCTGACAAATAAAGATTGGAATATTGAACAATTTTCAACAATGGTCATCTGTTTTTATCTATTGTCATTTTTGTTTACACTCAAAACATAAAAATTAAAAAAAAATGTAAATATGATTTCTTAGGCAATAATTATGTATTTTGTAAGCATAAGTCTGTATGTAAGTCTTTGCAGAAAAAATGGGGAAACTTAGTAAAAACTGTGTTCTTTTCTCTAAATTCAAATGTAGAACTAAATTTTTATGTCCATTTGGATGGCAAAACAAACGCAGTGCACTGCAGGATAAAAGAACCAACTGTTTCATCAAAGCATTTTCCCATTAGACAGATTGTGTGCAGAAAAAGGCGATTTATTGAGGCCCTTACCACTGGAGACCACGCTCATTTTGCAAACTGCAATCCAAACATCATATTGTTGTTTGAATCCTTTTAATGACAAAAAAGTGTTTGATAATCAGAGCAATGTGGAGAATCTACAAGGGAGAGAGTCTGATACCCTTCTGTAGCATTAATAATTGACTGTGCTGCCTTGACACTAAACTCTCAGTCAAGGCTCTATGCAATAAGATTTTAAAATCACCATGTGTCGGATATGAACATACATACAGAAATATAAATTCCCTGAGGCTACTTCCCCCACCAATATACACAAATGCACCTTCACGCTACAACCTGGACCCATTAAACAGGTAAATCCTCAGTTCCATTCATATAACTTCAACCCCCGCAGCACAGGGTATCAAACCAGTTCCGTGACTGATGTATCTGATCTTTTGGCACATCATCCAATCCAATTAAAACGTCACGATGTAGCGAGCCAACGGCAAAAGGGGGAACTGTATTGCAGCGGCGCGGCAGGAAAAGAGGCAGTAACTGAGACAATGCATGTGAAACTCGATGTTGAAGGAGGGAGGGAGAGATAGTCACCATCTTTCAAACCAACGTGTTAAGACAGAAGGATGCGGCTGCGTTGCAAAAGCTCATTTAATCATCAAAGTGTGCGCGTGTGATGATACATGTGGAGCATCCTAAATGACCCCACCGTGCAGTCAGTAGTCCACCTCCCCTGAGGTGATTCCTGAACCGGGTGGTCCCGAGGAATCATCTTTTCGCTCGCGCCATGCGCATCGTACGCGACTCCTGTTTGGTTCCGTCAGTTGTGATGAACCTTTGATTTGCAATGTAAACGCAATACTTCTGGACTCAGCTCGAATTCTTCTCCGAGACCCACGCGCGCACACTGGCACATATAGGCTGCCACACACCCTCCGTACAGGCGAGGCGCGCTTTTACGGTCAAGCGAACATTTACGCACGAATGGGAGGCGCTGATTGCACACATATCCGATTGTTTTCGGTGTACAGTCTTTACAATTATCTGCACAAGACTCTTTGTAGCTTTTGTTTCTTTGAGCGTGAGCAAGCGAAAGGGGTCATCCTGTGCCAGCAAATGGCGCAACTTCTCATTTTTCCTGTCAAGTTGACACAGCTGGGAGCCCCGCCGGCAGCGAACCTGCGGCTCCCCGATGTTTAATGAAAGACTGCGCCAGCGGAAAGCAGTATCCAGCGGTTCGACCCCACCGTGGAGTAGAGAAACGAGCCACTGACAACCCTACTTCCACTGTATACCGGGAGTTCAAAGAACATTAGCTCAGGCGCACCTGTATCTTGCTTTTTTATATTCCTATTAACAGGCTTTATGAGTCCGCTTACCTTAAAGTCAGGCGACTTCGGTGCGACGTTTTCAAAGCGTTTTTTCTGCTTTAGCGCAACAGAAACACGCCTATTCCACAGCTCTCCGGTCGCTGTGCGGATGAGAGCCAAGGATGGAGAAGCAGTAGGGACAGCCAGCGGTGTCTCATCCTCTCACTCTCTCGCTCCCCACTGAAATATCACCGGCAACCGATTGGTCCATGGCTGCCCCTCTCCACTTCTCTAGGAGGAGCCAAATAAAAAAGCTAAGATCGATAAGGACACTGCTAAAGAATCAGCCGCTGAATGATTTTGCCTTTATTGAATGCGCCTGATGTTTGTTGGTGCTTTACTGACGCAGATCGGAACCCCAGAACACTGCGTGTATCCGTCTGTACGAAGTGCTTTAGAATATATATTTTGACTTTAACATCTGATACCCGAAACTGGCGCAGTGTTTCTTGGAAGCTGGTTAACTTTTTGTATTGCTTTTATCTCTATTCAATTATAACGTTTTCACAAAGTAAATTAGCATAGAAACGCTGGGAGAAAAATCAAATCATATCATACAGTATGTAAATGGAGGTGTGTTGAACCTGCTGGACAGTCCTGCAAAAACAGAAGAACATCTTCCATCATCTGGGATTTATGTTTATTTTATTTTGGGTTTTTTTGTTTTGGTATATATCTGTTGTACTCTGTTCCGTAGATTCTAGCCCTTTCCTCCTGTGTGTTCTTCCCCCTTTGTATTCCATCTCTGTTCATCCCACTTGCTCTTCTTCTTTTTTTCTCCCCAGTACAAATACTACTTGTTTTTTTCTTTTCAGGCTAGATCCTCTACAGTCCACTCCTGGTGTGTTTTCCCTCAGATTTCAAGTTTGTGCTTTGCTCACCCTGCCTATTTACTCAATACTACACTTGCCTACTGGCTGAAACCTGCATTTTGACCTTCCTCTCTTTTTTAACAGTTTTGGTGGGTTTACTCCCATTAGGTCCTTCCGTAAAATTTCTGTTGGAATCAGGTCAATATTTTTAATTAATTTTAATTTTTTCTTTTTTTTGGCAGATTGATGTGTTTGCTTACTGTTCATTCATAACTCCTGGAATCCATCTTGAAGACTAATGGCTGTATTTGTGATGTCAAGTCACTACCATGCTCCCTTCTGTAAAACCAATCATTTCTCCAAGTCATTTATTCCTGCATCCATCAGGCTACTGAATCCTGTCAGTCTTTTAAATGACTAGTATTCTCCCCTCCTTCAACCCTTGTGTTTGTCTTTTAATTTGTTTTTCACTGATATTCATTCATATTTAGACACTTGTGATAGGATCTTTTTGAAATGCTGGTGTTGATGTAGACCGTTGTTCCGTTGACTGATTTGTTGATATGTGGGTGAGCAGCAAATAAACTCCTCTTCTGGATCAATGAAGTTGGCTGAATCTGAGCACTGGTGATATTTCCATGCAGCATTCAATGATATAATATAAAAATAGTTTTTTATCAGTTAAGTCAATTTAGCCCACATAAAGCAAAGTAGACTCAGAACCATGTTATTTCACCACCAGTTCTTTTGCAATAACGAATGCTTGTAAGAGACAGACAGACCTTCTATCTGACAGGAGGCCCGTCGGAAGGTTCCATCCATTGCCATCTTGGTAGCTCCACGAGTTTTGTTACTCCCAGAAAATACAAAAATGGACGAAAAACACTTCACTGTAGTGGAATTGATGGAGAACGAAAATCTCCCCACATCTCCAGCTGCATGATAAATATCAAAAGGTGTTCGAAAGTGTTAATCAGCATGAGGGAAAGTAGAAAATGAGGCAAATCATTCTGAAGTTGAAGTATTCCTTTAACACCTTATTTCTCAGCATACATGCATGATTTCACAAACTTTCAGAGTTCGCATACTCATGGTACTTTTGTACTTTGGTGCCCCCTAATGAAGGCTGATTTGACATCTGTCTTGTCTCTTGTCATCCAAGCTCCCTCCAGAGTATAAATCAATCCGATGTTGACTCTTGCAATGTCATTTTTTTTCTTTCTTTGCCTCACTTCCTCTGATAACGTTTTTTTTGGGGCTGAGTCAATCAGGTTGCATATCCAATAACTGCCAGAGTACCAATATCCAGTTGCTTTCATGTGATGCTCCAGTTTGGAACTCAAGGTGTTGAATTCGGGTTTCTCAGGCCTGGGATGTTGCAGGGTAATACTGGCTGCAGCAGGAATGTGCATAAAAAATGTCAGTGAGCCATCAAAACAAGTCAGAGAATGGAGCTCAGAGTTTTGAGGTTTGAAACTACAGAAAATGGAGTTTTGCTTTCCTGTATACCCAGAGAGGTAACAGCTCCAGTGATTCTGAACGATGCTGCATTTTTGTAAAAACATAACTCAGACAGTAATTCTAAGAAATAAATATAACTACTGTTACTGTTCTATGATATATTTTGCTGTATGGTGCAAGACGCATTATGTCATAATAGTAAATGTATTGAATCATCTTAAATGTTAGCATTTAGACTGTTCTGACTATGGACTTAACTTAAAATGTGCCCTTTAAATAGTTTGAAGAAACAACCAAAACAATGAAAATAAAGACTTGTTTTTATTTGTATTTAAGACCAACTCAGATTTGGCAGAATGATTTGAATGATTTTCTAATAAAGTTAAATGTCCTTTGCAGTGCAGGCCAGTCTGTTTAATCAGCGACAACCTGACACAGGTTATGTCAAGTCTTGTTCTCATAAAAGCTTATTGTATTAGCAAGGTCTTTATTTGTTTGATTTTTAATCCATTTATCTGTTTGTTTATGCATTCCTAACAGGAAGCCTTATTTTCACAGGCAGAGGAGCGTGCCTTTGGTGTTCATTTCTAATCATGCAGCAGAAATGACTTCATCGAGAGATTGTCTCCTTAGGTGTTGGTGCTCTGCAACAAAGCTACACGGTTAATTTTATTTCAACATCGAAATAATTATCAGCCCTTTTGCTAATGAAATCTTTCTGTTTACATTTTATACAGTAGAGGGACCTCAAGCTCCAGTCCTCAAGGGCTGCTTCCCATTGGTTTAAGTGCATCCATGCTCTATCCAACCTGGTTAAATTAAATGGATTCAATGTCTTTCCACCAATTTCTGCACAATGGCTCATTAATATGAGTCAGATTTGTTAAAGCAGAGTAATGTTTAAACCCGTGAGTCAGTGGCCCTCAAGTCTGGAGTTTGAAATCCCTGTAGAGGTGGTTTATACTTGAAAATATCTCCATTCAACTTTCCTTCTTTCGTTTACAAAACAAAGTTACCCTCTTCCAGGGAAGATGCTGTAAATATTCATAATACATGAGTACTTTCATTTTTAATATATGTGCTTGGTAAAACAAAAAAGTCCTATTTTTTTTCCAAAAAACATTATCAATTATTAATCAGTTGCATAAGTTGCTGTTTTCTTTGTGATTTCCCCCCACTGGCAATCGTGCAGCAGTCCACCCTCTGTCTAATTTACTGCTGCAGCACTTCCAACAACAGCTCAGCATTTTCCTGTTAAGAAAACTTTATTGCTCTAAGTGATGTGCCCATGGACTGTAGCTATCATCAGTATTATTAATGATTAAATGTTTGCATGGAAAAAAGAAAAAAAAGTCCTATCGATTTCTAAACAGCAGCTGTGGAACAGGAAGAGCAAGGTTACCCAGGCAGCTTTTAGTTTCAGCACCATGGTCAGTGACACTGACAGAAGTCTGCTGGGCGAAACTGTCAGCATGTTCACGTATGAGTTTTTCTAACTGTTCTCACCCCTACCGCTGAGTAAAGTGAAAAATGTGTTGACTGTCAGGACGAAAGCGTAAGTGAGAATATGATGAGAGAAGAAACCCTGCTTAGTGTGAGATTCACATTCTCTGCCAAATTGGACACAGTGTGATGACATCTGACTAGGACTGCTTTATGGGGGAAATGTTCCACATTGCAAGGGTTGTTTGAAGTTTTTTTTAGTAGAAGGGCAGGGACAGTGGTGTAGTGTTCCCTGGAGAAGTTGGTATACTCTCGATTTTTTGCCCATTAAAAAAAAAGCCCAAATAACAGCGTTACATGTAAGATTTGTCTAATAGTTGCTGATACATGATACTATGTGCGCAAAATGTCATGTTTATGTGGCCACAGCAATAACAAGGTCAGTTATACATTTGTGAGGACATTCATCCACCTCTGCCTTTGACTCATAAGTCCTCATGCCTAATTCAGAGTTAACAAGTAACTAGTAAATACTAGCCAGTTAGAGGCAGAGTAGACTGGGACATGGATTCACAATACTTGAGATAATATGATAATTAGGCTAGCAGAAAAAAAGAAATGGTGCACATCACAGCGGTTTAGAAGTGAGTGTACCCAATGCTAACTGGAAAATAAGTGGTTATACTCCGTATATCTGTATAAACCCTCGACTATACCACTGGGCAGCGATCTATATAAGACATGCGTTACAAGGCTTCACCTGGAGCTGTTGAAACAGTTGCTATAGGTTACACTGATTTTACTCATCAAACCTGCCAACACTTGCCCCTGAGCTTCGCTGTAAATGTGTTCCACTCATTCCGATTTCAATTAATAATAAAAAACCATTTCAGATTTTTTTTTTAAAACTCATTATTTAGTCTGTTAGTCTCATTATGCTAGTGGTGCCTGTTCATACTTGCAATCTCAGCTGCAATACATGAATTTCCAGGATAACAAGCCCTGCTGAAGTGTCCATACACTCTCTCTTTCAATGGAAGGCAGCCTAATGAATATTTATTGGTTTCATCAGGTCAAGGTGTAATATCCACATTTTCATCACAGCACAACATGAGCGTTTACCTCTCTTGTACGTGGCAGGACATTCATCAACAGGGTGGAAACAGATACAGCTGATCCTTACACCAGCTGCTGCGCAATCTGTCTGCAGATCTCCGTGCATCTTCATTAGAGGTGATCTGAGCTATAGGTTCAGGTCAGGTGTTGGAGATGACCTTTGACCTCAGCTCAGAACCCACTGGTTAAAATTTGATATTTAGAATCAAAATAAAGTAGACCCTCTTTCAGTCCTTGAAAACATAAATAAATTAATAAAATTAATTAACCAGGTCTTAAAATAAGATAAATACAACCTTGGATGAACAAAACATGATATATTACACTGTATCGTTATTTATTTGAGAGAGGCTGAGCGTGTATATAGAGGCTATCTGTGAATAAATACGCACACTCATTTAGGAGCTTGATGAACCACCTTAACAAGCAGCTATTTGAAGTTATAGCCTTTCTGTATGACGGTATCAGTCTCCATCCTCAATCTGGAAAAGTTTTTTGGCTACTATTCTTTTCATTGTTGCTTCAGTTTGCTATGATTTGCTGTCATACATGGGTTCACAGCTCTCTTTGAATATACAACTTGATTTCAGTGGGGTTTTGTCTTTGCCTGAACCATTTTCATTTTCAGACATTCTGCTGTAGACTGACTTTTGTGTTTGGAATTATTGTCCTGATTCATGATAAAGCAAACTTTAGTTTACATTCATAGCTTACGTTTGGCTCTTGAATATTGAAGAGTTCTTAGTCAACTCAGACTACATGTCCTGCTCCTTTTGCTGTAAAATCTGCCAAAATCATTCCTCTCTCACCCCTGTGCTTGACAGATATTATGAACAGAGATGTATGGTGTAAGATAGCTGTCAATTAGAATTTGTGTGCACACAACCACAACCGTGCATATTCATATAAAGTTGTGCATAAACAAAAAATTGTAAATTCACATCTTTATAAAAATCACACATAAAATGTTCAGTGTGTATTTTTTCTGAGAGAATACAATTAAAAAAATTACAACTTCAAAAATCACAAATACGAATTCTCATTTATGAATACGGTTTCTTCCTTATGAATTTACGACTATCAAACAACACCATGGGGTCACAGACATTATCAATAGTACG
>JAVQJG010158127.1:0-14330 GCA_036024015.1 Craterocephalus amniculus
AATTGACCTCAGTAGTTCAAACGCCTAACTCAATTCAATGATGACACCACGGGTGAATCCAAAAAAAAAAAATGCCATAGCTGCTGAGAAATGGGAAGGCGTAAAACTTCATTCCCAACACCTGCATCCCATCCGATAATGACATTAGATATATAAAATTAAGAGACGGTTTTCAGCACATAGCGAGGCCGTACATGAACCTACATGTCACCCCTCCCCCTTTGAAGAAAAAGGACTGGTGAGTATATGGCCCATCATGCTGCATCTATTTTTATCTGGGCCCAGGTGGGATTGGATCCAGATGGGGCACCTGGTCACCCCTCGCTTTTTCTCTCTCTGTGTGCTCTGAGCCTGACTTCTGTGAGCAGATCTAATCCCTTCCATGCCAGCAGCAAATCATCTTTTGGAGGGCGAAGCTGAGCTAGGAATTGGATCAAGCAATGAAAAGGTGTTTGTGCTTCTGGATGACTCCTTTAATTCTCATGGAAATTTAGATTGATTTCTTGATTATAGGAAATAAAAATAACACTGAAATCCCCAGTCCAACCATCCCACTCTTTATGACTGATATCAGAGCAGATGAAAGGCTTAAGGTCTGGTGGCATATGTATGCAAAGGAACAATGATGAAAAATTCAATATTATACAATACAAAAAATGCTCAGTGTCGGCTTTGGTGGCAGTGCAGCTTGATTTGATTATGGGCTCATTCATTTTAAGTGTTAACCAACAAGGGGTCATGTCTTATGATACACGGGCAGGTTAAAGTACCCCAGACCCAATGGGTTAACCTAACAGGAAACCTGGAGGATACACCCTATTAGGCCTCTACTTCCTGTTACTTTGAGGAATGTACAATTTATGAGCCCAGAGGTACTGTGCACCACTGCAGATCTGATGGATTTCCTCTTTCCTTCTCCAAAAAAGACTGAGCCAGAGCATTTTATGAAAGAAAAATGAAGGAAAATAATAAAAAAAAGCTAGATAAGGTGAATAAAAGAACCATCTGGAGGGCACTCTCCAAAGTCTTGTGCCAAACGGTCTGGAAAGAATCACACATCTTGGCAGTACATCCTATAAATAAGCTCTGATCCTTATAACTCAAATGAAATGTAGGAGGATATTAAATAGATCCCATTGCATGAAAGCCAATGCCTGTCTGTGCCAGTAATGTGAATACGGCAACACATGAGAAATGGGTGTGCATTAGAAATAAATAAAATCTGATTAAATTATTTACTTAGGCAGTCATTCTCCATCTATTCTTGTATAATTGATGCATTTCCTTAAATCATTGCCACACTGTACTGACAGTCATCAGATACATACAGGGTATTTCTCTTGCAGTTTCTCTTGAAATTCTTTGAAATGCATGAACTGGATAAATGACACAAATATAGCATCATAGTGATGCAAGTGAGAAAAAATTTACCCCATTGCCTTAACAACAAAAACAGTAAGAAATTTTAACCAGGCCTCCAGTCTTGCTCTTTCCAATATTTCTTTTCTGAAAAGGCCTATCATAAAGTTTTTGTAACCTACAGAGACAGAAAAACACAAACCGCTATCTGTAGGGTTATAGGTTTGTTTGTGTGTGTAGGTGAGGAGAAATGACTCTTACGCATTAACTAAACCATCAAACAGTGTCTCTGCAAACTGTCTGCAGGCTTCAAACATTCGTTTCATGATGTAATACGCACTTGTCTTCAGACTTGGCTTCAACTTGCAATGTTGCATACGAGTAATAGACATCCTGTTCTCTTCACTCCCGTGGCTGTGGTTTCCAGTTACAGAAATGAAGTGTTTGTTGTTTGCTTAAATAGCAAAGTGTTACAGTTATAATAATGCAAATATATAAAAAAATGATTAATTGTTAGAAACATCAAACAGAATATTCCTTTGTGTGGTTGGTCAATGTAGCAGGGAAATGAGAATAGACTGAGAAGACACACATCTGAGGAAGTTATAGGATTCAAGAAGGGATGCAGCTAAGAAAAGTTAGTAGAGAATTTAAGGTCTTGTTGGAGAGAAGCGAAAAAAAAAATCAGGAAGAGAGTTATGAGACAGGAGCAGCCTCTACAGTTGTCAGAGATGATGGAGCAACTCAGCATCTTGTGAGAATCTGCTTCTGACTATAATCGAGCTGGAGCAAATTACTCATCCCTGCATTACCAGAAATCCAGTACCCAGAATTTTAACCCCTCTTTTACCACAAAATTGGATAATTAAATCCTGGGTAACTCCATGAAGACACAATTAACAATTAATGATTCAATATTAATAGTTTGAAGCTAAACTTGCTCATGGCCCACTGCCTTAAAGCCTATTGGGAAGACAGTCATGATAAATGAAGCAAAGTTAATGGCCAAAGTCCACAATTTAAATCTTTGGTTTGATCTTTGTACAAGCTCATGGCTTCAAAGACGAACTATAATATGTTGGAAGTACAAACCACCTTTATTTTAAGTCTAAGAAATAAAGAATGGGAAAAATGTGTGTGAACGATCTAAGCTATGCATTGTTTTCAGCACTCATCGAATCTCTCACTGTAGGTATAACTTTCTTGTGACTAATAAGGTGAAGCGGAAAAAATGAATATGTTACATTCTTGAAGTATACAGCACTGCCAGCCAATCAAATGTGAGTCGACTGGTTGTTTTCTCTTGCAGGGCAAATATGTTTCCCCTGCAAGAGAAATTGTGTAAGTAGAATATGTGAACTTTGGGAATTTCCTGACTGATTTGTTACTTGTACAAATGGCACCCAAGAAACTGTTGCATGGCAGAAAGAATGCATTTCAACCCTTGGTTGTTTAGTTACCCTAATCAAGTAATGTAATGGGACTTCCAAGAAATCACTGATCTCAAAGATGTAGTTCATAGTAATACCAGGATCATTATGTATCTTTTTTTTTTTTTAATGGAAACTCTTATTCATATATCAACCCTCTCTTGTGGGTTTCCAAGTTGTTATTCTATTTGCTGAGATCTTTGTTTTTGCTTTAACATTTTCGAATTCTTTTTTACGTATTTTATTTTGTGTATTTTATATTTGATTGTGAATTTTATCAACTTAATTTCTCTATGAAGCACTTTGTGATGGCTGTCTGTGAAAGTTGCTACACAAATAAACTTTAATTACTCTCAAATCTATCTTAGGTTAAAATGGGATTTTCCACTGTATAAAAAAGACACATGAAGCCATCTCCATAAATGGGGAACAAAGGAACTCCGGTCTTAAGTCTTAATGGTTGAACAAGCTTATATTGCCACTGGAAAGTTGAAGGTTGAAACATATCAAACCACTGATTGTGACATGTACAATTGTTAAAGCCAACATTTCTTTTACTGTGATCACATGAATAGATTTCAAAAACTGAGGGTGGCTTCAGCTTATTCACAGAAGTAAAAAAAAAAAAAAAAAAAGATGAGGGTGGCTACAACTGTTAAATATTTTCTATGGGTAACCTACAGAGGATAGACTATAATGCCTGTAAGATTTTTGTATCTGGAACAAGTCTTTGCATTGTCATATTGTAATATTTCATCTTTTCTTACATTTTTTGTGAATGTTGATCAGCTAACCGTTTTCACATCTTTCCTCTGTCATGTAGCCTAAGAAAAAGCTGCATCTGATGCTTCAGTGAATCTGATCTACGTACAGTAGGCTGTTTATATTTCACCTGCAGGGTGTTCAATATATATCAAATATTAAGCAAATAATGATGATGTCATTTTCCATTGTTCAATCTGGAATCATACTCTGTGGAAAGGTGTTTTTGGCTGTCACCCAAAATATCAGTTAAACAGAACAAAAGACTTTCTTGAGCACTGGAATAAGCAGTGAATGAAGTCACGTAGGCCCCAAACTCTACACCGCAGTTAGCTGATTATCTTATTTGATTGACTATTTTAGGTGCAGTATATGAAATACAAAGACATAATGTCCTTTGGAAAAAAGAGTTCTCAGTGAAAAATCCCCCCTTTTGCGCCTACTGAAGGCCAAAGCACTTGCCCTGTATCAAAAATAACTTGCCTCTCCCACAAACAGATGATGACATTTGGAGTATGATTTAGTTTTGTCGCCAAGTTACTATCAGCGTGGGGCCTTAGGTAAACACATTTGATAGGACCCAAAGGTCTAGCACCAGCACTTGGCTGGGAGGACAGGCAAGTGTGCAGGCCCTTGGCCCTGCTAAGAATCAGCAGAAGCCAAGCAGGAAACATCTGGAAGACCCAGTGCAAACAGATGTCGGAATGAGATAAGAGCCTGTGAGTTAGAGTTCATCCTCCCATCTCTGTATGATGAGACTTTGTAATATCCAGGTGGGCTGTAGCCATGGTTTCAACAGCTCGAAGGTCTGAATAATCAAACTGTAACCCCCCCCCTTTTTTTTTTTCTCACACTAGCATCTGGTTGAGGCATGTTGTCAGTAAGTTGTTTTCCATTGTTCCTCGTCTCATTTTGATCCATTGTCAGCCAGACTCTCATGAGACTCCCTTCATACAATGTTTTTGCCTCTCCAGGTCACTATTTACATCATTTCCTGCCATAGTTTTAACACCAGTTGAGGAACAAAGTGAAGTATGCATGAATGGTTAGCCATTCACATGCAATGCCAACACTTGTTCAGGAGATTGTTTGATAATGTATTGCAATGTCAAAAGTATTGTATATTTTCAATCGTTCATCTAAACATGCAAGGCCACAGTTTGTGAACAAAATAAAAAAAAATGGGAACAAACTCACAAAATTGTGTGTGCATGGGAGTGTAAATATAAGATATAAAGTATCATTGTGTTCATCTTCTAACCCTTTGCGACCCAAACGCCATAAATATCCTTGCGCTTCTGTCACATGCTGGTTCTTTTGCATGAGGAACATAAAAGAGAAGAGAGAGAATAACATAAATTATGAAGAAATCTATGTCATTCACACGGATGAGAAGAAGTCACAAGGGAGGGTTAGTTCCTGTTAAACTATAAAAAGGTCCCTCTTGGGACAAGAGATCTGAAGTGGAACTCACAGATTGTTCTCCAATCAGAGGCGGCTGCACACCACCAGCCTGGATCTTTATAAACTGATAAATAATAGGTCCTTGGTGGCATGGAAAAGTTATACAAAAGTTACTGAGAGAGAAAGAGAATGTGAATAGGTAATATAAAATAAATAATGGTTTCAAAGTAAATATAGGTCTGTTCTATTTTTATTTGTTTTACAATCCATGGAATAAAAGTATGTAAGAGTATTAAAAAAGGCAACAACCCTCTTAAAAATGGGGTCTAAAAGGTATAGATGATACTTAGATGTGCCCAAAAGGCTGTAAAAGAAATAAAACCTTCTCTGCAGATTCTGCACCAATCTACAGGTAGACTGAAGGGCATTCTTGCCTTCACTAGGAGTGGCCAAACTAACACAGTATGGGTCACTCCAGGAGCATGTCTAATGGAACAACTACCAGTTGAAGGGTTTTACAGACAATGCTACACTCCAAAAAAAGTACAGTACGATACTTTAAGTATGTCGATTGCTTAAAATCATATGGACATACTAGAAACTGCTAAAAATATTTGTGGACAAACAAAAAAAAACTGGAGCTTGCAATCTAATCAGAAGCACTATGTCTGGGAAAAGGAAAACGCATTACTGCAGCATTTAACATGGCAGTGGTACTGTGAAGTGTTTCAGCCCATTTCATTTGGGCCAGACTATTTTAGCATTATTGGTGGATCTATGAATTCTGAATAAAGTAAAAAATGGTTAAATATTGAAAATATTTTTAAAGGGTATTACTGTAGTAAAACATGTTTATTGTATTAAAAGACTATGACTCTGTAACTTTCTAAACTCAAAAAAGTGTTTCTGACTCACTTTATTATTTATTACACAAGTTCCTGGAACTGTTGATGCCCAGCAACATCCTCAGACAGAGAAACCTAATTTCACTTTTCGGACATTGTATCACTTCAAACCTATTTTTTGCTTTACACAAATCGTCACACGTTAGCAGCTTATATGACTTATCAAAAACGCAAGAGGATTATTGGAGGAAGAGAGGATAAGAAAGAGGGAAAGGGAAAGAGCAAGATAAAAAGTCATCAAGAGTCAATACGAGTCATTGGCTTGACTACTGACTGGGCTCAGAGTAAAGGTTGGATGCAAGATGGATGTCAAATTTGCTGACATTAGCTGAGTAAATCTGACAAGTTCAGTTGTGCTTCTCTCAAGAACAGTAAAAGGTAGGTTGTGGCTAAGCCCAGTCAAACTTTTTCCAAGTTGCAGATAAAACTGTTAGAAAGTCACCAGTATCAGTTATCGGTTAGAGTATCAAAAGTTGCTACATAAAGTTTACAGAGTCTTACTACTGACTGATGTTTACCATTGTAAATAATAATAATATAATAGTTGATCATTATATCAAAATGTATTTAACAAATGATGATGGCTTTTTGTTAAGGCAACTCAGACAACACATGTTACTAAGCTGGGTTTTCGAAAGCAGGCTACAGTACATACATAGCCAGTGAAAAATAATTTTACCTTTTTTGTTTATAGACATACTGTACATTGGTGGGCAGCCAATGCTAGTTTATAATCTGCATGGCAACACTAAGCCAATAAAAAATTATTGCTGGTTCTCATACATTCTTAACTCAAAACAGCAATAGTTTGAGTTTAGACAGGCATGGAAAACGGATCATTGAGGGCCATAGTTCTGCAAGTTTTAGAAGTTTCCCCGGTCCAACACTCTTGTTGACCAATTAATCTGACTGGCTGAAGCAGGAAACATCCAAACTCTGCAAGAGGACCTTGAGGACAGACTTTACCCATCCATGGTTTCTACTCTGATCAAAGGCCCAAATATAAAATGTGTGATATCAAAGGTCCTTAAACAACAAATACCTAAATAAATGAAAATACATTGTGGTTCAGTTTGAATAAAGGACTTTTGTGATCAAAAAGATTGCAAACATGACTCAGGTTTTATCCAGACTATGCTGTCTAAACCACACCCTTTCACCAGAGTAATTGAGAGGATTTACCAAAGTGACCCCTGGGATGACCACTGATCCACCACACAAACAGGAAGTAGAGAACAGGTCAATGAATGAGAGAGGAAGTGCTAGCAAACTGCAACAATACAAGAGGAGGAAACCCCCTCATGTTATAAATAGGAGTAGACCCCTGTAGTGTAAAGTGTTGGGTCACGACTAGAGGGATGGAAGACAATAGGGGAACAAGGTCACTGGCTGACCAGTGTAGGTGTGATTTGTCTGCAGAACTGAGACAAGCGAGCATCAAGGGTCATGGGAGACACAAGAAAGCAGCAACAAAACAAGACCAGGGTACACAGTGATTCATGACTTCAATGATGGGAACAATTGGTCAGTGGTCAGAGATGGTTTATCCGAAGATTGCACCGTACAAGTGTAGTATCCGAAGCCCAATTTTTCCCAGAGGGTTTCTGCATGTGTACATGTGGAAAATATAACATGATGTTGTTAATATAATTTAATCAAATCAGGAGTTTAGGTTTTTGAAAAAACCACTAGTTATGTACATTACGCCTTCATGCATATTGTACTTCTCACACTGCATTTTCAGTGTGTGTAGATGCTTTGTTTGATTTGAATTAGTGTGGAGAGGGTCAACCAAAACAGCCTGTAAAGCTGTTAAGTGGTGGACCTCCACCCATTCTTAGTGAAGCATCATCACAACTGCAGCCAGACACTTCCCAGAGGAAATCCTCTGCCAGGCCAGACACAACAGCATAATTATTATCACAGTCAACCATCTGCTTGTGCTTTTTGCACAGTGTGCGTCAGAAGTGCATCCTTTTTTTTTTTAAAAATTGCGGTAGGAATTTTAACTTGTAGGGCCTCTTCAAGAACAGAGAGAGTTTTTCAGGTTATGTCAGTGGAACCTCTGCTGTATTTTCCCTGCTGACTTGTCAAAACGAAAGTGGTTTTGGGGCTGTGTTTCTTCCTTAACTTTCGATTATTTAAAATGCACTGCAGTAAAAATCAGGAAAGTGGCTGCTTTTCTCCTGTACTGATTCAAAGTTTCTTAAACTTTAGAGAATTCTATTTGTTTTTATTTGAATGAATTTGATCAAGAAATTGTTCCCAAATTCATTTTGCATGGCAGTGACTGAGTGGTCACAAACCAAAATTATTTTAATCCTTATCAGTCAAAAAAAATAAAACCCATTACTGGGATCTTCACACCTCCCATTGGTGCCAAAAAGCTTGCCTTAACATTGTATAGTAACTTATATCTTCAGAACAAAAGTGATCATCTCAGAGGGAGGAACGGGGGAGTGAAATGAAAGAGACAAATCACACCTGTTTGAGAAGACTGATAGTTATCTTGAGAGGCAAGTCCTTGTATAGAAAATGACAAGTGTAATTTTGACAAAAAGAGCAGAGGGCCTTCAGGCCTGCAACGGATCACACATCAATTAGCACATCTGGATTGCTTTTGACAGGTTTAACTGTGGTACATAAGCAGATAATGGTTTGAGAGATAATGGAAATTTTCACTGAGCTGAGCGCTGTCACACTGTCAAAAAGATAAATTGTCAGGTCAGGGAAAGGGTTTCAACAAAAGCTGAGTATTTAGTTGACAAGCATGCATATATTTGAATTATTAGAGGCTCACTTTCTGTACTGCAATCCATCATTTTGAGGAGGCAAATGATGCTGATGTTGGTTTAGTGACTTATCTGACACACGGAAATCGAGAAAACACTGCTGATAAGGTGGACAGGTGAAAGGTAATTATCAGTAACATATTAGATATTGAATTATCAATGCATTTAAATGAACCCTTAAAATACCATGTTTCAATTATGTGTTGACACTGGAGGCAAACATCGGTTTTACAAAATGTAGTAGTAATGTAATACAACAGCTTTCTTATTTGCTCTAACTTTATGCCAACAAGAGGACCTAGCAGGGCGATGAAGTCTCCAAGGAGCAAGCTAAGCCAGGGGAGTTTGTAACATGGAGAGTTTAGGCCAGCATCCAAGGCCTTTCACCTTGGAGCTGTTAACAGTCAGGCCTGTGATCCTTAGACCCCAGTTAAAGACCCCCTTGGGTGTAGGAATGTAACCAGAGAGTTGGAATAACAGAGGAGAAAAGCGCCATGCTGAGGGGCCTCATGTGGTGCAGTGGGCTCAACTCACCACTCCCTGCTCTGGGCTCGGAGTGAGGTCACAGGGTAAGAGATCTTTTTTCCCCCACTCTTTTTCCATTCTATCTTTCTTCTCTCTTCTTCCTTTTCTGAAACATAGATCAGCCAGGCAGGAGGTCAGCAAGAGGTGGGGTCCTTTGGGCCTGTGGTGGGTGGACACAGTGGCTAAGGTCAAATGAACAATCCCAGCTACAAGACATTTATGTAGTGCCTTAAATGTGTTGAGGAACTGCTGAGAGTAAACCTCATTTGTACAGTAGGTGAACTGTCACGTCACAAGAATATACAGCCTCTTTCAAAAGAAAACAAACATCCGGTCTTCAGAACAAAAAAAAAATTGGGAAATATGACCTCATTGAAACAGAATTCATTCAGGTTCATTTCTGTATGATGTTAGTCTGTCACATTGTTGTGGAATTGCTGGAGGACAATCCATCCCCCTGTTGCAGATTGAATATTTGCCTCCTTTCCTTACAACGTACGTTTGGTGTGTGTAAGTTTTCACGCACTTCAATCAAGCTTTAGCTGTCGGACAGATGACAATAGACTTCATTACACAGAAGATCTCATGTTTAAAGGAGAAGTTCGGTAGCTATGTTTTACCATGGAAGAAACAGAGGGTTAGAAAATTGAACAGTTTATTTCATAGTTTGCAACAGTTTATTGCATTTAAACATTTAAATAACAAATGATATGATATGATATGATGTGATATGATGTGATGTGATGTGATGTGATATGATATAATATGCGTAGGCTATTTTATACAACATACCTGCATGTCACGGTAACACAGCCGATGATGTGGATGGCAGGATTGGGGAAAAAAAAGATCAGTTAAAGCGGGGTCGGTTAAATGCTTTTACCCAGCCCTTCCGCTGCCGATTTCCATCACGATGGTTTACGAAGTACAAACGATGAAGTTTTATTTGGTGTGCAAGCTTAAAAAAGCGCCACCGCTTTGCCGATGGTGCCCTCCAATTACCGACGTTGGTAAGACGGAGCGTGCTGTCTGGGTAGATTTGCGATCAGCATATATCCATATCGTACTGTAAAGTGTCCTTGGATGTCATGAAAGGTGCTACCAAATAAAATGTATTATTATTATTATTATTATTATTATTATTATTTTGATATAATGGGAGCGTTCGGGGTAAGTTCTGCTCGGGATCTAAATAAGGCATTATCGGCCACAAAACTTAATTTTACCAAAGTGTTGTTAGAAAATAGTAGTCCGATCCCTCTGTGACCTGGATGCAGCTTGTACTTCCTTTGTTGTTGTCATTCTGGGGTTCTTTCAAGCCTCTTGTGCGTACCTGCCACAGGGATGACGTCACTAACATGCACCACAACAAAAGGGTGAATTCAGTCTGCAATGTAGGACGGTTGGCTACTTGCTAAGAAAATAGCAACATGGTCAGTGTTTGTGTTTTTCCAAAATTAAAGTTGGTGCAACTTCATCTCCTTCGGAAGACAGTTTTGGTGCAAAACTGTCTGGGTGCGTAAATGATCGTATTTCATGCTAGAAAATATCAAACTTCTCTTGTAAGTCAATGGCTGCAAGGTGTATGGGTCCTCTAGGTGCAAAACAAGCCTGAACCATCCCACTTCGGCCACTTTGCTTGACAGCTTTTAATTTATTATTTATTTTGTTAGCTCAGAAGTTTTGTCATTTGTGCAGATGCAACTTAGCAAAGTTAACCGCTGTCATGATTTTCTAAGACAGGTGAAGCTTCCTCCTGGGAACCCTTCCAAACAGGTTGCGCATGTTTATTTTTTTGTGTCCATGTAGTTTTGAATAAATAAACAACAGTGTAATGTGTTCTGTATTCATCTAATATTGTCCTAAACCAATAATTTGGTCTTTAGTTTAACAACATACCAATATGTAAAGTCCTAGCATTGAAAAGAGGCATCCTTTCATTTTGTATGTTTAAGTCAGTATACATGTCTGACTTAATCTGACTAGCAAACATTTTGACCAAAGCAAATAGGCCCATCTTGCCAGAAACCGCAATTGTTTTGTGATGATGAAGAAAATAGGTTTTACCTTATAGACATTAGAATATTTTATTTTTGTCGAGCAACCAGTGCTTAAAAAAATGAAGCCTTGTAGAGAGCTCTGTGGTTAAAATCATCGACAGTATATAATCGTCTTAATCAGATTGAGAGCTTATGATGACATAGTGTTGCATATAGCAAACTAATCAGTACAGGATCTTTGATCACTTGGAAAAAGTCATCTGCAAGTGCCTAAAGTCAGAGCTGGCATGCTGCATGCAAATGATACAGACTTCATGAAAGTCTGGTCACTTTAAGGGTAAAAAAACTGTTTTGCTTTGTTGTTTTTGGCTGATGAATTCCTCTCCTGTGCATTCATTTCATTACTGAATTGTAATAGGAAATAATGTGTTGAACTGTAACCCTGCAACTGTAATTTAAACTTTCTCACTTTTTATCTTTTTATTGCAACTTGTTACTGATTTATTGACTCATTTGTTTATTTAATTATAATTTATTTAATTTATTTATTTGTAATGTTTTTTTTTTAACCTTATGTAAAACATATTGAATTACTGATACAGAAATAAACTTGTCTTGCCTCTTTTGACTAAAAGCAACCCCGTAAAGTTGTTTTACTGAAACTTTTATGACCCTTGTGGAATGTGCCAAGCTTCACATATGAGGCAAAACAAAACATTTATTATTATTCTTTTAGTGCCAAAAACCATCACCAGTTACTAGAAATAATTAACTTTTGGCCAGATGGTATTATGATTCTGTGCAGGCTTATCATGATCTGCAGCATGACGCGCACACAGTCCATAGACTGCACTGTCAAGTTTCAGTTATCTGTCAAAACAAGATGCTTAATTTGAGTAGAGAGCGAGTTTTACTTTACAGGTGAAGGAGTTGCTTTTACCGCATATCAACTCAAACTATTATGCATGAGCTTCTTGCAATGGAAAAAAACACTTGAAAGGTCAAATCATATGGCGGTTGTTTCAACTTTGGTAACCTGATTTTTGTTTTTTCCACCTCACACCTGATTTGCTTGTGAACCGATAAGAACATTAAATCCCCAACCAAAAAAAAAAAAATCTAACACCTTCAACAGAGTTGATAAACAAATACTAAGCATCCCATGGGTGTGGAGCTCGGCGAACCGCATAGCCTTATTTGCTCCTGCTTGTATCAGCTTGCGGCTGTGTATTTCTGTCCCTCTGAAGATGCAAAGGTAGCATGGTAGGACACACATCAGCACACACACATTTGTGCATGCACCCTTGCAGAAATGCACACACAGGTACTTACACACAGCGCCCTGTTTCAAAGGAACCAAAAATAACAGGCACCTGTTGCTCAAACCACAATGTGTACGATGGAGCCAAATTAGAGCGTTTCCCTAGCAACAGTAATTTCAATCAGAAGCTGTGAAAGCGGCCTAAAAACAACTCAAAACAATGCTTCTCTATGAGTCGCTTGTAAACAATGAATAAATTACGAATTGGTTCGTAATTCAATTAGACTATTCCCTTAATGTTATTTCAATGAAAGTACTCGGATATGAACAGATAAATACAGAGTACAAGACTCCTCCACTCTGAGAGGGGGTTGAGAAGACCACATTAACTATAAGTGACTAAAAGATTATTTCAAACTCCAGCATTTAGGATTTCGCTAAGGTGATAAAAAGCCCCACAGTCACAAAGCTCTCTGTCAGCAGCTGGAGCTCTGATGGTGGGCGAGTCGGTTGGTTGTTGAGTTCATGTGTCAAAGGGGCTCCTCTAGTGGTCATAAGAGCAACTTCACAAAGTTTCTGGTATTTTAGCATCTACGTTGTCGCTTGAGCAGTTGTAGTTGCTCTTGTGAGACACCGTGACTCATTAAAATGTAGTTATTGCAGTTTTTTTTTTCCATTGTCATTTAAGACTCTGTGCTGTGATGTCAAGAGAGACTAATGTGAGACATTTTATTTCCTGTGAATCACCATCAATATGAATTGTCTGACGTATCAGCGAATGCACTACATTCTCATATCAGATAAAAAAGACGGTGCAACTTAATATAAAAAACGTTTTGTGCACATTTGTGTCCATTTTCAGAAAAGCGGGGGTGTGCGAGTACAAGAAGGAGGCAGTGGTCTGAGGAGCCTCATGTCTTTACAAAAGAAAAGCTAATAGGAAGCACATGTGTTGCACTATGCAGCAGTTTAGAATGGCTGGGAAGGAGTGCTGGGGCGGGGTGGGGTGTGCTGAGGGTTATTGTGAGTACGGGTGTTACTGATGAGAGAAAGAAAGCGAGCAAAGAGGGAAAAAGTCTGTTTGTGGGGGGTGGGCTCGAGGGTCTAGTGGTTGCAAGGGCATGAGAATGTAAACCTCTACGTAAGTGGGGCGAGATGCTCAAGCCTGGGAATCTGGCGTGGGGGTGGATAAGGAGCGGGGGGAGCAGCGCAAGTGAGTTCGATTTAAACCATATTGTCCAACAAACAAAGTTCTATCAGGGTTAATACATGGCCCTTTCCCCATTTCTTTTCCTTTCTTTTTATGCACCGTGTCTGTCTCAAACGATGTGGCAGCCATCGTTACACACATGGATCAAATATCACCAGTGCGGCCTTATATCCGTCATAATGTCATGGCCTTTTTTTCTGTTCTTTTACTTTTATTTACAGCCCTATGACATTAAAGACCATGAAGTGAAATCATTCAAATGAGATGATACATAATGGATTTATGTTGTGATAATGATTCATAATGGTCTTTATTTTGTAACTCCCAGTCTCCACCTCAACAAATTGACCACTATTGCTCAGGCATGCATAAAATACCCTTGTTTCTATGATACATAAAGCTACTGTACCATTCTCTGGAAAAGTTTTATTTCAGTCTTCAGCCCTCCCCCCTTTGTATTGCAATAAGAATCCAGTCTAAGAACAAAAGGCCACGGGGCTGAACATATATTCCTCTCCTCTGTGGCTCACTCAGATTTATACACTTTCATAAAAATGGCCCAAAACATCTGGCACACGACCTGAAATCCATTCCCTGTATTTGAACCCCTGCCAGGAAAATAATACCTGAATTGAGGGGGGGGGGGGGGGGGGGCAACAAACGGTTTAAAAAAATATTAAAA
>JAVQJG010158134.1:0-11543 GCA_036024015.1 Craterocephalus amniculus
ACTATACTGTACTATTCTATACTATATTATAATGCACTGTGCTGTACTACACGATACTATGCTATAGAATAGTAGTATGCTATAGTTTAGTATAGTATAGTATAGTTTAGTATAGTATACAGTAATATGCTAATATATAGTTTTCTTTTCCGTACTGGTTTCCTGTTTCATGCTGGTTTTCTATTCCATACTGGGGCCGAATGTACCAACGAAGTACCTTTAACCATTTAGCTCCTCATCTGGCTCTCGTTTGCTTTTCATGTGAAAACCCTGCAGCCTTGTAATCCCCGTCACCATGGCAACTTTATGTTTTCAGGACCATCTCTGTCCGATTATGTGTCTAAAATTATGCAAAATGAATTTATAGCTTTTAACATTCATTTTTCATCCTTCACGCTGTGTAGCAACAGAACCAAGGAGAATAGAGACGAGGCTTCAGGCTGATGGACCGGAACATTACAACCTCCATCTTTTAGAAAATACATTGCTCTACATGTTTTATAAATGATTTTGGTGGTTTGAGCTTTAATATTTTCATATTAAATAGAGAAACTTTTTTTTCACTTTTATCTATTTTTATTTAAACCATTTATTTATGTAATTTTCCATTTCTGCTTTCTATTGTTATTTTTGCTTTATTTTATATAAAAGTAGATAGATTCCTGCTTTAAAGGGCAATACTGATCATCATCAAATCATTTTCATTTCCAAAGAAGACCTAGAACACGGAAATAAAATCCTTTGGTGTGATGATCCTGCTTCAGTCAGCAGGATGGACGAAGACGAGGGAACGGTGATGATGGATGGTGATGGTATAACATAAAAAACACAGATGGGATCAGATAAATGTTGTTGCCTATCTGACATGTCCACGTGTCTGATCACCACCAAACACCTGTCTGTCTGATATTTATTATACGGGAAATAATTCAGTCTGTTTGGTTTTTAATGAAAGAGGCAGAACTTCCAGCATTTAAAGGGTTAAACCCCTTCAATGAATGGAAAGTCTGGTATTTTTGGTCAGGATGGAAGTTGTTAAAGTGATTAATGACAAAAAGTTTTTAAAAAAGGGAAAAGGTGAACGTCTAATGATTTTACAGCAGTAAAACAGAGGAGCTGAATATTTTAAAACTGGATCCCTACATGGAACAATAAAAGCGTAATAAAACAGGACAAAGGTGACCCAAGGAGGGCGTGAGGGTTAAACTGAGGGTAACGTCCAATCAGGAGCAGCCAAAGACCAACAGGTGAGCAGGAAAGAATAAAAACAATGGTCCAGTATGGCCGGAGGGGAGCAGGAACAACCGGACATGAGCAACAACAAACTACTGAAAAGCTTGTGAAGATATCATGCGTCCATTTTACATCATTGTATGGCTGTCCTGGAAACAGGTCGCCGTGGTTACTGGGACTGAAGCTGAAACAGTTTCAGGATAAAACGGCATCCAGACCCTGCTCGGCCGCCTCCGCCGCATGTTTAAATAAAGTTTCTCCAAACAGAGTCCGGCTATTTAAGGAAACCGGTCTGCTTTTATGAAAGATTCAGACCTGGACTCATCTCACCCGCGCCACAGCACCAAATATGGACGCTTCCACGCCTGGAAATAGTCCCGGCCGGACCCGCACCCAGGTGGGAACTTTTACTGGGACCGGCGGCGGAGGGAAGCGTGAATATTAATGAGCCTGAGCGCGCGTGTGATTGGCTAAGAGCTTTTAATAGCAGAACACACACAACTTCATCACTAATTCATGCAGCTGGTTCACACACACACAAACACACATGCACGCGTGCAGCTTTTATCCTCTTTACTTTGCCCTGAACACCCCCCCCCCCCCCCTTTTCACCAAGTTTTCCACTCCCCCCTCCCCTCCACCCCTCCACCCCGTCCCACCATCCTGTCCCGCTCCTCCGCTCGACTTCTCTCCGCTCCCTTCTTCTTTTCTATTCTCAGCCGTGTTATCTGGAGCAGCTTCATCCTACTTACCGTGGAAGGAGGAGGTGAGGAAGAGGAGGAGGAGGAGGAAGAGCACCGCTGGATGAACGTGGGAGGATGGAGGAGGAATGATGGAAAGCAGGAAGAGTAGTTGTACAGTCTCCGATCTGTCCGGCTCTGCTGCCGCGACAACAACCACGTCTCCTGTCATCCCTTCTCTCCCCCTCTCTCTCTCTCTCTCTCTCTCTCTCTCTCTGGTTCTGGCTCCACCTCCTCCCATTGGCTCGCTCGACCCTCCCTTCCACCTTCCTTCTCTTTTCTCACTCCTTCCTCTGTGGGCTGTCATGTCTCAGCATCTATAACTCGTGTCCTCCCTCCTCCATCCTCACCCTACACGGGAAACTAAGAACTTACTTGGTAAAAAAAAATTGTCACAGATATTTGAAAGCAAATATCTTTAACCCTTTAAATGTTTTTTACTGTTTAGCAGGAGCCAGCCTGTTTTGGCTGGACCTTTGAATCCCAGCCACCATGGCGACGGGATGTATTCAGCCTCCTGCTACAATGCCTAAAAAGTTATTTTTATAATGTAAACAAAATTTATTTAGTTTGTTTTTATTTAAAAATTGTAAAATAAATAGATAAATAAAACACAGCAGCCAGACCATCACCCTGCTTGCTGGTCGACATCACCAATCATTTTTTTTATTTTTTTTGGGGGGGGGCATTTTTTTTCTGTCTTTGCGGGCAGCAGAATGTGTTGTGTTTTCCTAATTAATTTTTTTTTTTAAGTGGGAAAGAAAATGTTAATGTTTTTTAATTTTTTTAACCGTGGTGGCACCGTGTAACTTTTGACCACTAGGGGGCGAATCATGTAACTTCCCACAGACCACACGTTGTTATTGCAAAATGAAACAGTCTGTCTCTGACTGGGTTCCTCTCCATCTTCACCTTCTTTCTTTGTTCAGATTTGACAAACTTTAAAGGAAAAAGCAGATTAAGCTTAGCCCTCCATGGTTTATAGCTGTAGAGCAAAGTGCTGCAGGTCACATGATAAATGAGAGACAGATCAGCTCCTGCAGAGTTAGAGTGTCTGGTTTCTGAGGAAGGCAGCCCCCTCAGAGTGCTGATGGAAAATCATCCATTACCATTCACACTGGGCTGATAATTGGGTGAAAAGTTTGATTTTGGGGGAAATAACAGGTTTATGACCCCTAGTGGCAAAAAGTCTGGTTGCTGAGTTGTATTTTCCTTTTGTTAGTTTTTTTAAGTGGGGAAAAATGTTTAAATTTTTTTTAATTTTAATATTCTATTTTTTGTTTTTGTTTTACTTGTCCTGTCATGTATCAGCAGGATGAAAGTCCTGCTGCTTCATGTCCTGCTGGTTCAAACATTTTTCTGCTGAATGAATCTTAAAACTGTCTCACATGTAATCTGCAGTTTTTTGGGAAATATGATTTCTGATTAAAATTTTCACCCGGTCTGAAGTTAAAAAGCATGTAAGATTGACAAAAGTTTAAATTGAATCAGCATCAAATAGATTGTAAAAGACTGGAATCGGTAGGAAAGCGTATTGTGAACATGGATGTGGCTGGAATCTCAGACTCTGCGTCCCCATTATGGGCTGGAAACAGGCAGGAAAATCTGCAGAATAAGTTGATGCAGCATCTTGCCTCCTGTAAGGACCTGCTGTCGGCCCACGGGAGTTTAAACTGTCCTGTAGTCTTGTTCTCTCATCTCATATCTGTTCTCATGAATGAACCTCTCAGAGAAAATAAAATCTTCCTTTAAATGTTTCTCCTCAAAAACTGGATGAATTTTACACATTTTTATTCACTCAGACTTTTAAAAAAGTTACATTTTATAATGAATTGCAACACTGTAAATATTTCCTTTATTAACCCTTTAATGCATGAATTATTCAGAAACAGCCCAGTTTTATGCATACAGCAATTCACTTCCATAGACACAGTGATGCTTTTTATTTCTTAATATTTTACTCTTTATTTATTGAATTCATTTTTATATTTAATTCAAAATCATTAATTGAATTATAATATTAATATTCTATTTTAAAAAATGGCTGTATTGTGTTTTTTCCTGTTTATCACAAAAAAGTTTGGTTATTACAATGTATTCATGTAAGTATATAAATATTTATGCTACAGTAAGTGACAGTGTATTGCATGACTCACTGATGCTCCCTGAAGCAGCAAAAATACAAATTTTCCATCCCTACACATGAATAACCCGGAACACGGCTGTCAGATAGGCGTCTGCTGTAGTGCATGAAAGGGTTAAATAAAGGTTTTCTTCACCCTGTGTTCAACTTAATCTCTTTGCAGATTCTTCTTCTCACATTATTAAAACTATCCTGTGAGAGAAACTACACATATCTTCCAAATAAAACTGTATTGTGACTTTTTTCTTCACAGTTTTTCATATAGAAAATGTTAAATACCTGAGTGGTTGCTGTAGTTTTAGCTTTCTCAACCCGTGATGATTCATTGATGATAAATGTGAGCCTGGATGTCCGGGGAGGGACGTTTAGCATCCAGTCTCAGTTTGTCTTTGAATCATGCTAAGAGGTTAGGAACCGCTTAGTAAAACAAAACACCATCCACATACAAACAGCAAGACACTGGAGCCGCATGCTAAAACATTTAAATAGCAAACTGAAGCTCAGGAGCACAAATCTGTGTGTTTGCCTCGTGATTTAAAGAAATGCTCATATTTTATAACCCAAAACCCACAAACAGAGATGGGAAGAGCTCATTAACGTATAGACCAACTAGTTTGGGCTTATTTTAAAGGAATGTAAAGCAAAAATAAAAGAGTTAGCTTCAGTTAGCAGTTAACATATAATGAACTGCAATGGTAATTTTTTTCAGTTCAAGAATCTCAGTTAAGGGTTTGTTTCTATTTCATAAAACTTCAAAGTAAAATTTTTCTAGATTAAAAAGAAAGCTGTTTTAACAGAAATAATCAATTTAAAGATTCAAAAGTTGAGATACTTGTGTTTATTTTTTCTCCCAACCCTATTGGACAGCCGACAGCCAATCACATGCAAGCAAAATTCATATTTTGTGTACATAAAACATTAAAATGATTACACATTACAATGATTAAGACAGCAATAAAAGCATCAAAGGAATCATAGTCAATAAAATTTAGATTTTATTAAAGCAAGTTCTAAAGTAAAGTAAAAAAATAAATGAGTAAGCGTCTGTTAGCGGTTAGCATTCAATGAACTGCTAAGATTAAGATAATTTTTTTCAGTTCAAGAATCTCAGTTAACGGTTTATTTTTTTCATAAACCTTCATTTGATTTGGCATCATTTTACAAGCCAAGGTGACAATATTAGCAATCATTAAAGCTAATATTTTCTCATAAACACTGGATTATCTGGCGTTAGCTTCAGTTAATTGTAAGCTTTTGTTCTTACATTTTCTTCAACAGCTTTGCTGTGTTGATGTATTTTAGAATATTGTGCATCTCTTTGACCTTGACATTTACTGTTTGTTTCGTTTAGCAGTTACAGCTTATTATTAGTAGCTAAAGTGTCATAATGCTGAGATGAAAATAAGTTTTTGGTTTAAAAATTAATGATTTGGTTTTGGTTTATAAAGCCCCACAGTTTCATTTAACATATAAGCTAACGTGACAATATTAGCATTTGGCAGAGGGTGATATATTGCCAAATACGTTAGACTATTCAGCGTTAGCTTCAGGTAATTAGCTTTTCTGTTTTCTCTTTTACAGTCCCTATGTTTTACTATTGAAATATTTTAGATGTTGACTCATTTTTCTGACCCTAATTTTCTCAGACTCTCATCTTTTTTTTTTCTAGATAAAACTGAACAATTCCAGTTAGCATGTAACAAGCCAGTAACACCATATTAGCATTTGTTTAAAGCTAATATTTTAACCTAAACTTGGGATTATTTAGCATTAGCCTCAGTCAATGGATAACTTTTAATTTCCCCTCTTTTGTAAATCATTAATTTATTCCGTGTTTGGATCATTGTGAGACAAAAAGTCCCTACTGCTACAAAAAAAGTACTGAACAACACTTTTTTTGGTCATATCTTTCAATCATTTTCAGTCCTGACTGCAAATACCTAATATGTGATCATTTTAATACTTGTTATCCTGACACAACAACAAAAACAAAACAAAAAACTGAGTTTGTTCCCACATAATGACTTTAAGGTGGTTACTACCAACTAACGACTAACAAAATTGATTTTGCTTCAATAATCAGTTGAAAAGGAGCATTGATTGTTCAAAAGGCTGTTGCAACATGTAAAATTAATGTTCTTATTGAGAAATTTGTGCTGATTTAAATTTATTTGGCAATTATTAACGTTAAAAGCAGAATTATTACACTGTCTTTGTAATCATTTAACATTGACGCACAGCAGGTTTTTTCAAACATTTACCTTTAATTAGAAAATAGGCACATGTCATAGTAACAAGTAAAAATAACAATTTTTACTATTACTTTCTAAAATAATACCTTGACATCAAAGAATGTGTGATTTTAAGATGTTGTAATCCAGAATTTAAAAAAATTTAGTTTTAATGGGAGTCAATAGGACATTTCTGTCCCACCATGGCCGGAGAGGGTAGTAAATTTGTCCTGTGACCTGATGACCTTTGAATAAAACTGGAAACTGAAACTGAAAGTCCTTTAAAAGAAACACTTTCTCACACAAAATCTTCCCATACGGAGCAACGCAACAAAAATGGCGGCCAAAAGATGAGTGAAAGTATCCCTACTAACTTTTACACCCATGACCCTGAAATTTACTGATAGCTTAGCAGTTTTCAGTCCAATCAGTGAATAAACCAAGAAGAAACCCTTAGCCTTAATGTCATGTTTGAGTATGTATACACAATATTCTGATAAAATGCACTTATTTCAGACATATTTCTGAATGTTTCATACATCAACGTACAGAAAACCTCAACACAAACCGCCTGAAAGTACATGTGCAGCATGTGTGTGCGCTATGCGGTTAACATGAAGCCAGCCTGCACACACTTCCAGTTAAATATTGATAAAGAATGCAAAGAAAACACCGGAAAGCCGACGCTCGGGCTGTGAGAGATGCACACGACGCTTCGCTTCTGCAGGAGTTAAACTTTAATAAGGATGGGGGTTTGTTACACAACGACCACAGTTACATGATGCTTTTAATTTGGAATTAAACTGAACGACAGACGTGATTGGTTTAAAACTTTTCTGACTCTAGATTTTCTGGGTGTGGTTCTACTTTAGTTTTATATTTTCTAAACACAGAGCAGATGGGCAACAGTTCTATGATGTTCTTTAATTTCAATTAATTATTCAGAATGAAAAAATACAGACTTAAAATCTTTTGCTTCAGGTTTCCAGGGAAGCAATAATTCTAACTAAGGTTAACATGGAAAACAGGATTTCTTAATCCTGCTTCAGACCTGGGAGGTCTGTGATTGGACAGGGGGGAGGAAGTACAGGAAGTAAATGCTTACTTCAGGATTAAGTTTCATTCACAATTATTATTTTCATTCAGAATCTAACATTTATGTGGTCATTTTTCATCTCTTTAAAGAATTTTTGGGTCATTTTTAATGTCTTTAAAGCAGAATTAAGTGCTTATGCTGTCATTTTTCATCTATTTGAGGCCTTTGCACGGTCATTATCCATCTCTTTAAAGCAGAATGAAGCATTTACCCGCATTTAACCGTTTATGTGGTCATTTGTCATCATCCTTCAAAGCAGAATTAAGAAGATTGAAGCATTTACGCAGTCATTTTTTATCTCTTCAAAGCAGAAATAACTTTAATTCCAAATGTAAGAGGAATTTAACTCTATTACTAAAAAGTCGGCATAACATCTAACGTCCGTCTCCACGCCCGCAGTGAAACTGACCGACTGATTTCTTCAGGTTATCTAGCTGTGAAACATGAATACAGCAGCAGGAAGGAAAGAAAAACGATCTAACAGCTGAGGGAACGTTGCATTTTCATTATTTATAGCTAATGGGCCGAAACATGAAAAATACACGTGTGGCCCTTCAACCCTCGGAGCCCTCTGGGCTATTTTCAGGATAATTTCCCTGCTTTACTGTTCAGCTCAGCCTGTAGATTTATTTTTAGAAAACTGAACATTGGGACTTAGAAGTCTCAGAAAGAAATCCACATCCTCACATTTAATCACATATTCTGTAGGAAGTTGTAGATTTAAGAGAGATTAAAGTCTGAAATGATAAAATTAATAGATTAGATTTCTTAGCGCTGTTTGGACACTCAAAGATGCTTTACATTGAGTCCAATTCATTTTTATTTGTTGGTTAACTATAAAACCTGCTCAGTGTAGCTAACATCAAAGCTCCAGAAATAGTTAAAACATGCTGGTAAATGTTAATTTACTTTTTGAACAGAAATGTATAATTTTCAGCATCCTCGCCGACAAACTTAATACATTTAGAAGCTAATCTTTAGCTTTAGCAAAAACACAATTAGCAGCAACTGGACACCTTTATTGTGGCTAACTGCAACGCGTTACAGCTAACTGTGTGCTAATTTTATTGCATTACTACCCACTGCTTTACAGCTAACTGTGGTGATTAGCCACGTCGTTTCAAACTCTGTCACAGCTAACTGCTGTCAACTGGCTCCCTGTTGATGTCATGATTAGCTTTTTCGTGGCTAACTGTGTCTTAGCATACTGTGGCATCAAGGTTAACTGTGTCATGGCTAACTGTGGTGGAGTTTCATGTTCTCCAGCGCTACTCTCCGGCTTCCTTCCGGTCCAAATGCCTCCATGATTGGCTAGTTATTTGGTCTCCGTGTTGGTTCTGTGACAGACAGGAACAGCTTCCCTCTAAAGATAACGAGGGATCTTAGGCTTTGAAATGAAGTTTTGTCTTTGGGTCTGGAGCAGCAGAGGAGCCGAAGCGAGGAGGAGGAGGAGGAGGAGGAGGAAGGCTCTCAGTGGATCTATTGATCGGAGGAGGAGACACACGAACTGGGTTTATAACCTCATCAATAATTCAGAGTCCGGGAGGAAGGATGGAGGGAAAGAGGATAAAACGTGAGGAATCCAGCCAAAGGAAGGAAGGAGGATCATGTTTCCAGTGTGTCTATATTTAGACATCAGACTTTTCCAAGACCAGCCGGGAATTCCCTCAAGTCTGGCCGGAGGGGTCAGAGGTCACGCTGATGTCACCGGGTTTAAAGAAATCCCAAGAAATCCGACGGGGAGACGACTTTTCCATCTGAGCGTGTGTGCAGCTAACCTCTGCAGAACTATTTACACCTCTGCATGAAACATTCATGCTGCAGCAGCTCTTAGAAACGAGCCCCGAAGCAGGACGAGAATAAACGCAGAGCTTCGTATCGTCGGGACCATTCGAGGCTTTTAGGGTTTTTTGGTGCCAAATGGATCAAAATTACGATTCTTGGGGGTCTTCACTATTTTCATATTTTGTGAAGTAAAAAAAAAAAAAAAAAAAAAAGTAAAACAAAATTTTAAAAATCTTTTTTTACTGAATTCTTTTTCCAAAACTTTTTTTGTCATTTGTTTTTTTATTGAAATTAGGGAAACGCAACGAAGGTAGCTAAACTAACATTCTGCTATCAAGAACGCCGAGTAAAAACTTTACAAAATGGATTTAAAAAAAAGGTTTACGATGTTTAAGGTCTTCCGCCTTGCGCCACATCATCCATCTGGAACCGCTCCATGAGTTTTGCTGCATGTCCGGAGGCGTGGTCGCATAAAAAATCCTTGCATCTGATTGGAGAAACCACGTGTCTGTCATTTTGAATGACGCACTATTTCCGCCACTCCAGCGATAGGGGTTGTGTTATCGGGAGCTAACAGCCCAGCAATGTTGTTAAACGATCCATGTCGTCTGCAGAATCTAAGTTATACTCACAGCCCTGCATGTAGGCTGCCATCGTTTAGAAACTGCTGTTGCATGATGAATACGTCACATCTGACATGACATCTGCTGTAAACTGTGAGTTGTCCTTTACGGTAGGGTATATAGAGGGGGGGCTGACCCACAGTTTATAATTTAACACTCATGCATCATCGATGAGACGCTAAACAGCGAGTCCACCTCACACGCAAAGTTCTGCATGTAAAGGCTGCAGGGGGGACTTTACATGTTTTACTGCTGCAGGGGAAGAAAATGCCGCTGCTGGGTGTCTCCACCCGTCTGAGACAGGCTGGTTTGGACAACAAACACCTGCAGCAGGATGAAGTTGGAAACAAAATCTGCTGACGAGGAACGAGACGTTTGGACTTACTGTCTGATGAAAAACACAGATTTAACACAGTTTAAGACAGAAAATCCCACCCAGATAAAATCAGGAAATCAATCACCAATCATGAACTCAGACAAAATACACGTTTCCACGGCTACAGACTTTGGGTGGATAAAACTGCGAAAGGTTTGAGATTTTCCAGAGTTCGATTTATGTAATTACACTAGTTCCTGATTTTACTCTTTAGTTCCTAATTCCTCGTTTCTAGTTCCCGGTTTTGGTTCCTAGTTCTTTGTTTCTGGTTTTTATCTCTAGTTAAACCAGTTTTTATTTCGTGGGTTCTGCAGTTCCTGGTTTTTGGATTTTAGTTCCTACCTGCTGGATCTCTGGCTGCTCCTGATTGGACGTTACCCTCAATAAAAGGCAAGGGAACTTTTTTTGTATAAAAACATTTTCAGGTTCAGGACAATTTAGAGTGCTTTATATAAAACATTAAAAGCATAAAAGAAGAATTACAGCAAAATCATTTCAACACAAAATCATTTAACAGCTCTCTGATTGGTGGAGAGCTGGACAGGAAGTGGCTTCCAGGTGTAAACTGAGGTCACTTAGGACGACATGCAGCTTCATCACACACACAGAGGTCAGCGGGCGAGCGAGTTACTTCAGAGAGAGCGAGTCCCGCTTCCTTCTCACGCAAACATGCAAACCTCCCTCACACATTTTCATTCAAAAAGTAAACATACAACTTCGCTCATTCAGTTATCATCCTTCTTTATTTCATTCTTCAAAGTTTTTTAATTATTTTAACTCAATTAAATTTTAAAAAATGTCTTACTTTATTAAATTATGATTTATAAAATGTATGTTTATCATTATTTAAGAGATTCTGTAATATTTTGGCGTTTCTGTGATAGAACCTGAGGGCTGGGCTGGCTGGCTGCCGTGGTGCGTTTAAGTGCTGCCGTGGTGCGTTTAAGTGCTCCCGTGAACTCTGACGATGTTTGAGGAGAAACTCAAACTGCTCTGAAATGTGATGAGAATGAATCATTAATGGTGAAAGACGCAGAAGATCCAGACGTTCACCGGCGGGTCGAGGAGCTGCCGCGTGTTTGTGAGGAAGCGCAGACGTACAGTAAACAGCACCGTCTCCGGTTGCAGCTTATTATGGGATGTTCCTGCAGCTCTGACAGCATCACACCTGCTGGTGAAGAGGCAGCTGATTGGTGGAGAAGCGTCACATGATGACACTCTCAGGAGAAACTGTACAAGCTGTTATCCCTGTTTCTGTGTATATATATATACATATATATAAGAATATATACATATATCTATCTATCTATACATCT
>JAVQJG010158159.1:0-14831 GCA_036024015.1 Craterocephalus amniculus
TCCCCCTCTATCCCCTCCCTCTTTTTTTCTTTCTTTCTTTTCTCTCTCTCTCTCTCTCTCTCTCTCTGTCCCCTCCGTTCAGCACGAGAGTTTGATTTAAAAAAAATTTCGCATCATCAAGAGGTACTTTATGCATGTAGTATTAATCACAACTTAATAGAGTAAATTTGTCCGGTACCAAACAGCAGCCAGACAATCTTTCTGTTTGCAACGACGCTGAACAAAACAGGTGGAAAAAAAAAATTGTTTTGTGTATCGAATCGTGGGTCAAAAATCGTGATACGAATCGAATCGTGAGTTGGAGTATCGTTACAGCCCTAGTTAGTGGCTGGGAAATGGCTGATGTGTGTGCCTGTGCTCCTGCAGGTCCCTGAGTGCCCAGGCCCCTGCTGCCGGCGCTCGCTGCCCCGCAGCCTCTCCATCGAGCGCCTCTCAGAGCTCAACCAGCTCCTGGAAGGTGAGGGAGGAAGAGGAGGCCCCGCGGCGGTGAGGAGGATCTCCCCCTCCTGCCTGGAGAGCGAGGACGGGGATTCCAGTATCGGAGGAGGAAGGAGGGTCTGCGGCAGCCACAGGCCTCCAGGAGAGAACGAGTGCGAGTTCTGCGACACCTCCTGCTACAGCACCTCCTGCTACAGCACGTCCTGCTACAGCACGTCCTGCTACAGCAACTCCGGCTACGAGGGGAGGGGGCGCTTCTGCAGCCACAACCGCCTGTCCTCGGTGGACAGCAACCGGCTGTCTGGCAGCACCGTCTTCTCCTCGCAGGACGAAGACGAAGACGAGGAGAGCGCCTTTGAGTCGGTGCCTGACGGGGGCCAGCCGGAGGGCCCGGATGTGGGCGGGGCCGGAGGCGAGAGGAGGACGGGCAGGTGGAAGGAGGCCAGGAGAGGAGAGCAGGGGGAGCCGGCGGTGGCGGGGCCGAGCGACAGAAAAAGCAACGGTGAGGCGAAGCACGCCCAGCCCTTCATCATCCTCCTCTCACACGGGCGCTGATGTTAAAGTGTGTAGTTAGAGCTGGAGGGTTGCTCCTTCCTTCAGCAGCAGCTTATATGTGACAGAGTTCTGGAAGCTGCGCCGCCTCAGATGCAGCCGGTAAAACAGGCCAGAGGTGAAACAATCATAGTGTTTCTGGTGCCTTCAGACAGGAGACACCTCCTGTGTGCTTGCACATCTGCTCCAGGAATCTATCCTGTAATACAGTCTGCTTTTTATTATCTTTTTTCCATGTAGCCTGTATTACTGTGCCATCAGAAGTTTTAAAGAGGCTAAAATCTTCCAAATTTAACGTAAAACTAAAAGTTTTTTGAAAAATCATGTAGGGGTCTAGGAAGGAAACAGTCAGCCTCCACTTTACAGGTTCACATTTTTAGTACAGGGTTAGATCCCTTTATTAATTGATGGTGTCATCAATTAATAACAAGGTGATGGAAACCTTCCTCAGAGGTTCTACTTCATATTAACATGACATCCATGATGACAATCTCCCATTCCACCACATCCCAAAGGTGGAATATTGGACTTAGATGTGGCTTTGAAGGACAGTGGACTCATCATCATGGTGGAGATGATGTGAGCTTTGTGACATGGAGCATCATCCTGCTGGAAGCAGCATCAGAAGATGCTCCACTGGGATCAGAAAGGGATGGACATGGTCAGCAGTGATACTCAGGTAGGCTTGCTGCTTAAACCAGGCCATACTGGGAAAAAGGAGGCCGAAGTGGGACAAGAAACACCCCCACACACTTTAACAGCGAAATGTGCAGGATGACACCAACAATGGTTAACCAGCACTGCAATTCTACCTCCTTCAGCTTCCCTTGTTTATTGTGGTCTGCACAGACCAGCAACGTTTTCCATCCTCCATTGTCCAGTTCTGGTGAGTCTGTGTGTTTCCTGTTCTTAGCTGACAGTAGCTAGCCTGGCTAACGCAACTTCTATGTGAGCATTGGTGTGGCCAAGAGCTTGAGGACAACCATTTTCTCAGAAGGGATGGTTGACTCGCTTCCTTCAAATGCTGCTGTTCGCAATTGGTCGAAGCTTAAATCAATCACAGCACTCTATTCTCTGACTTGTGTGGGCTAACAGACTCTTGCCGGTCGGGAACAAGGCAAAAACGTCTTTCCCTCCAACAAATGTCTCCAGGGCTACTCGTTGCTCACATTTCACAGAGAACTTTCCTTTTAATGCGCTGAAAACAGAATCTCTCGCTGTGTGAAACGTGCCGCTGCTCCATGTTAGCAATGCTGACGGTGTTGCTTCCTGTCACGTCACTGCATTGAGCCCGTCCCTTTGGATAAGCTCAAAATTGATTGGCTCCCACTTTTTGGGGATTTTGGAAATCTGTTGAATAGCCCTTTTGAACAGACTATGGAGCTCACGAAATTTAGTAGGCGGGACCAGGTTAGACAGGAGGGGCACCCAGTGTGGCCATCTGCTTCAAGGTTAGACATGTTGTGTGTTTAGAGATGATGTTCTGCATATCTTGGTTGGAACCTTATCTGACTTCCTGTTGCCTTTCCATCATCTCCACCAGTCTGACCATTCTCTTTTGACATCAATAACTGGATATTTTCTCTTCTTCAGACCATTCTCTGGAAACCCAGGGATGGTTGTGGGTAAATTCCCAGTAAATACTCAGACCAACAACCATGCCATGTTAATAGTTACTTAAATCCTCTTTCTTCCTCATTCTGATGCTCAGATTGAACTTCAGTGTTCATCTTCACCATTTCTAGACGACTGAATGCGTTGAATTGTTTCCATGTGATTGGCTGATTAGTGACAGGTGGAGCTGATAAAGCGAACGATGGGCATAAAGTTAGGAGTCAGCCTCAGTCCCATCTGATTTACAGCGGGGTGATTATGTTTTTCCTGATTATAAACCTGAACATCAGCAACCAGCAGAGCCACAGAAAGCAAACATAACACATAAGAAAAGAAGTTACCACCAGCAACAACAAACTCACTCCAGCCTGTTTTTCTCTTTATTCTGCTCGTACACTTTCAGTTTTCTAAAAGTAAAGTAAAACAATGTCACGCTGCTTTTTAAACCAAACATGTCGTTGCTTCTCCGCCTGCATGTACTCCAGAACAGTTTCAGGTCAAGTGATGTGCATAAAGCTGCTGTTCAGAAAACTGACTCAGGACTGCCCTGTTTGTGGGCTCAAATGCTTCTCTAGTGTTGTTTTATCATATAAAATGATTAAATATAATTAAAACATAACAAGACAAAAAATAAGTCAGCCATATTGGCAGAAACAGATTTAAGGACTTAATCTGCTTCCACCAACTGCAATTAGGAAAACTTCATCACATCTTTCATCATCAGCCCTCACACAGACCCTCTGCTGGGATCCAGTGTCTGGTCCTGCATGACTCACTGGACACAGGAAGACAAACACACACACAGACACACACTGCTTCTAAAAGTCTTTTTTTTTCTTCATCAGTTCATGGTTTCCTTTCAGTGTGATTATGAGATACATGAGTGCATCAGGCGGAGCAGTTGGGCTCCGGCGTGGCGTTGGAGTGACTCTGCTGTGGGGAGCTGCAGCTATTTAAAGCCCTCTGCAGAGCGAGCGTGGCTGTGGAGAGCTGCTGCAGTTTCTGCTGCTGCTGTGGGAGCGGGTTGGACCGATGCTGCTCGTAATTCATCATAAGTAGGAAACTTTGGTACCTTTGGTTTCCTTCCTCATACACAAATCATTGTTTGTCCGAGTTAAACGCTCCTTTGGGTTGACTGCTGTTGCTATCCTGCTTTTGGATCAGCATAGTGAGCGATGCAACTTTTCCCATTATTGCTGAGTCGCAGCACAATTATAGATACCCTGCAAACATTGAACGGGCCAAGAGCTCAAGGACAAAAGCAAACAATGCAAAGGTAATTGGTTCTGCTTTGGAAAGATTGCAGCAGTGACGTTAAAATAATGAGATCCAAAAAAAGACGTCCAGTAAACATCGCTTCTAGTGCTCAGATTCAGCGGTTTTATGTTAGAACATGTGTTTCAGTGTGTGATGTTGGATGATTTGTGTGTTTTAAGAGGACAGTCGGTTGATCTGAACCCTGCCTGTCTGCTGTGTAAAAATGCAAATCCAACAGACTGAAGTGGTTTTCAACCATCAGATCAGAGTTCTTTCATTGTTCTGCTTTGCTCCCATTGTTTCTGCTCTGATTTTGCTCATTTGTTCTGGGACTACTGGAGTCTGATGGAGATCCCACTCCACAATGTGTCCCTCAGCTTTGTGGCTTGAAGCTGTTTTTGCTCCCAACGATAGCACCACTGATGTTTCTGCTTCCTGCAGATATGTTTTCTTCTAATCCTGAAGACATTTAACTCCTATCATCATATTTCACCCGGCTGGGGGGGGCAGGGGTGCTTCCTCACTAATGTGACAACAAGACTGATCACATTTCCACTGCATTGACTCCATCGGATATCACCACATTCCCACAAAGCATGTTCTGTATTCCCTTGTTTTCCTTCATCACACAGTCATAAATAACGTTTGCCGAGGCGAAGGAAAGCCTGCTGGATTAATTCAGCCATGATGTTGGCTTTTATGTTGAGGAAGATGTCATTTACCCTGTTGTGAGAGAAGGACGATAATAAAGCGTTGTGCAAAAGCTTTGGTTTACAGAGTCAGTCTCCAGGCTGCAAAGACAGCTTCTGTTTGAACAAAGAAGCTAAAAAGAAGCTTATTCCCATTACTGATCAGATCTGGTCCAACTTTAAATGTGCAGCTAGGAAAGCCGCTCCAGATCCATGGAGGGAAACACAAAAATACAAAGTGGACACAACCTTTAGCAGCATTTCTTTGGCTTTCCTGCCACTGAATGTTAAGTTCTATGATATGTAGAGATTCCACATCCTAAGCATGCTGTAGGCCTGTCCTATCGGATATCGCCATCCTCATGGTAATGTATCCCACACTGTCTCTCTGGTGTCCTGTAGGCTCAGGCTTCTCCCTTCCTGTTGACCATCTTCCAGTTCTGCGGCCCAGCCATGATCTAAACCATTTTCCTGCTGCCACTGACCAAGCCTTGCCTCCAAGTAAGAACCAACACCTCCCAGTCTTACTCTGGAGTCTCTCCCTCAAACACTGCTGTGTGTGTGTGTGTGTGTGTGTCTGTGCATGCTTCCCTGTGTGTCTGCTTTTCAAACATATTTCATCTGCTCTGTGTTTGCAATCATCATCATGGCCGTCTGCCGGTAGATTTAAACGTGCATCATCCGCTACTCAGATGTGCTCTCAGGGCTGGATGCTTGGGTGACTTGCTGCTGACTCCAAAGAGGAATGTCAACAGCCGGAAGGGCCCGACTGCACTTATCTGTTACATCATCATCTTCCTCTTCATCATCATCATCATCATCCAGCGGAGAGTCCCTTAAGCATGTGCCACTTCCATTACCGTGGAGTTACTGTGGTTGCCCGCTTCTTATCCGTACAGCAGCGGCGTTAAAACATGGAAGAAGTCCTTAAACTTTTATAAAAACAGTCTGCATTTTAGAAGTTTGACCTTGTTGGGGTTTTGTCCTCGCAGATGCATTAATAATCCTGAAAAACAGCCATTTCCCCAAATACCTTACATGTTCTGTAAAAAGAACTGTAATGTTACAATTTCTTCTGTATTATTTATGTATTGAGTTTTTCCCTATATGCTCAAAATATGGGGAAAAACCAATGACTTTATGGAAATAGATTTAACATATTTGTATACGTACCTCGGTTTTAAGGTCATGGTTTGGTTGATTCTGGGTACAGAAAGAGAACAAAATGCAAAAACGACTTAACTTTGGTGCAAACAGGAACATGTTTGATAACCTTTAAAACGAAACCAAAAACATAGAGATAAGTCTCCTCTATTTTAATAGTATCAGAATTTCTGCAAATACATAAAGGAGAGGGCGGATGTTTCAGGAGAAAAATAAAGATAATCACTCAAACTTCAGCAAATATTAATTGAATCCACAGATTGTCTTTTTTGTTTTGTAGCATGTATGGTGTTAAACATAAGGTAAGATGCAAGGACTTTACACATTTGGTTCATAAAACATTGGTTTAAATGTGCAGTGCCAGAGTGGCTCACATCTACATGCAGAAGGGGCGTGGCTACATTGGGGTGTAGCTATATGGGGTGTGGTTATATGGGCGTGTCTATGTGGGGGCGTGGTTACATGGAGAGCAGATCTCAAGCACCGTCAGATAGACTGTTTTCATCTTATCCGCTGGTCTTTTTCCATCTACATCCTCTACTGGGAAGATAAAGTTCTCCCAAAGGAGATATTTTAAAGACAGGAGAGGAACTTCCAGCTCTGGTTTCTCCTCAATCTGCTGCTAGCCACAAAATTGGCTAGCCAGAGGCTGTAGTGCTAAGCCTCTTCAGTTCGGAAACATTGGTTAACATTCAGTTCAGCTCTGTTACATACCGAACACTATCTGAATACGAGTACATGTACCGTTACACCCCTAGAATTTGGACATTGACAGTCAGCAATTTTCCACCAGGATTTTCTCCAGGCTGCTCCTCCATGGTGAAGTACACGGCACTGCAAGTTTTACTCCATGCTGGTTGATGAGATGCTGGTTGGTGAGATGCTGCAGGCTCCGCCCCTTTTATGTGATTGGAAAAATGTGGGTTTGAAATCTGTTTGCGTTTCTGCTCCTTTTTCTGTTTCCATTAGTTTAAAGATGCACTATGAAACCTTCTGACCTTAAGACTGTGTTCCTGACTCGTTCGGTGACACAGTGGTACTTATTATGTACATTACTGGAGCTGTTTCAGCATCCCGAGGCAGTTTTGAGCATGCACCGTGGCTGATTCATTGAAGAGTGTGTGTTCAGCTTGTGTGTAAAGCAGAAAAGCTACATCACACATTGTCCCAGATCCTGTCGACGTAGGAACACTGCTGGCCAGCATGGCTCCAGACATGCATATAAAAGATGCCACTGTGCTATCAAACGAGTCCGCAACGCAGTTTTACGGTTGGAAAGTTACGTAGTGTGTCTTTAAGACAGACGCAAGAAAACATCTTCCTCCTTGTGCATTTCAAATGAGCTTCGGTTCAGAGATGACAGCAGCATTTCTGGACAAACTTTGCATGATAGAGCTAAGGTCTGATTTGGGGATGTCACAAAGAACTGCGTTCACAGACTGAATTATTCACAGAATTGTGAGTATTTCTAACACACTGCTGCCTGAAGGTCCCAAGATCACCAACATCCAAAACTGACTCCAGATCCTCTGAATCTGTATTTTCTGTTCTTTAGATGATGAAATATCGAAGCAGAGTTTATAAACTCATGAACCTCTGCCCTCCTGTGCTTCTGAGAGACTCTGCCTCTCTCTGCTGCTCTTTTTCATCTCCAGTCTTGTTTCATCTTACACCAGAACTATCTGTGTCTGTGTAGATGAAAGGCCTTCTTTACCCACATACCCAACAATGTTTGGCTCAGTTTGGCCTTGACTCATGTGGCAACAAATTAATTGCCCTCAGGAATGTTTCCTGTAGCAGGACCACCTCTGGCCCAAAAATACTGGACATAATCCAAGCCAGGCTGGTACCTGACATCTGCACCGCTTCTGGTTCACACAACACTTGCCAGTCCCGTATCAGAGCCAAAAGCAGCCTGGATTTGGCCCGAACCTCTGACCCGTGCATGATGAGGATGAGGCTGTAAATCAGATAAAAAATTTGACTTGACTTGTTGATTTTATTGATGAGTTTACTTTTTACTGACTGGCTTTATGTGACAATAAATCTAATAAAGTGATCGGGATTATAATTGCATATGATTGGGATTGAACTTGTCTACTTTCTCTTTGAAACACTGTTGTAAATCAACTGATGACGGAACTAAATAGAACAAGAGATGCATGTGGGATCCATACTGAGGCAAAGTCTGCATTTTTCTCCAACTGTTCCATGCTTTATATCTGTTAAAGTTTCTTATTGTGTTCCCAATTATTTTTTCTTTCTTTTTTTTAAACAACACAGAGAAATAATGTGTCTTCCACTGATCTACCCTGTAGTCGTCTGTGATAGCTCGGCGTTAAACATTTGACCATCATGATGTTCTCTTATGAAGGGCATCAGATGCAGACTGAATTGACTGTTTGTTCCTATTTCCTGCTTCCTGTGTGGATGAATAGCTGCTATCGGTACTTCAGTTCCTGGGTTACCTCTTTAGGAGAGTATGGGGTCTGATGGACTCTGAATGAATGTGATTTTTATGAGTTATGAAACTGGAAAGTCCATCCAGTGACCTGGCCTGTGTTTGATGTTGGCATCGTCAGCAGTGGGACGGGACTAGAACCTGTGACTCCTTCTAATTCTCTGCCTCCGTCTTTTCCCGCAGACTGGGAGGCTCGTGTTGACAGCCATGGCAGAGTTTTCTATGTGGACCACGTCAACCGGACCACCACCTGGCAGCGGCCGAGCCACAGCGGGAAGTGCAGCCACGGCATCCCCCGCTCGGGGTCTACCCAGCAGATGGAGCAGATGAACCGGAGGTCAGGACTATAACCTGAAACAAACAAACAACAGCTTTTTTAGAGTATTTGTTCACCTTCATGAAAATTTGAAAACGTACATAAATTATTAAAAATTGGATGAAACTAACAATCCCAATCCCAAAACAGGTGGAGCAACTGTAAATGTAAAATGTCTTTTCTGAATTATTTGACATTTTATACACTGTAGATGATGGGGTCTTCAAAGCCATCACAATTTTACACTGAGCAACATTTTTCTGAAAATCTTCCACAATTTTAGACCCAGTTTGTCTCAGATTGTGTAAGTGGACATCATCTGAGAGGTTCTGCTTCTCTGAAATGCTCCTTTTATACCCTCTGTCCTTCCAACCTTTTGCTAATTAGCATAACTAGCTGTCAAATGCTCCTCCAGTTGTTACTTTTCCAGCTTTTTGTTGCTCCTGTTCCAGCTCTTTACAAATGTGTTCCTGCCATCTGATTCACAGTGAGCTCATATTTCTTGAAATGGTCAAAAGTCCCAGTTTCAACATCTGATGTGCTGTTTATGTTCTTTCATGTAGATGACAGGGGAAGCAAATATAAAAATCATCCCGTTTACATGTAGCAGAAGAAAACTACACAGATCAGATTATCATGACCCAACCAACAGAATATTCATTATTCACTATTAAAAATATTAACTCAGAGGGAGAGGTGTGTTTAATATGGTGAGGGCAGTGCAGACATATGAAAGATGTGTATCTGTCAGAGGGAACTTGAGATTCTTGTTTTATTTTATGTGAATTGAAAATGGAATTATATTTAGCTGAAGTTGTGTCAGAAAGTGATTTGCTTTGCCATTTGCTTTATTTTGTATGTAAATGAGTGTGACTTGCTCTCTTCGTATTCCAGATTGATATTTGTTTGTTTTATTGACTTTTGTTGTTGTTTTGGAGGAAATTTGAAATTCATCCATTGAATGAATGAATAAAAATGTGGGTTTATGAGTTTTATAAATATTTCATCATGTTTTTATTTACGTCTAAGTCTGTGTCCCAACCTTTTTGGAGGTGAATGTGTATCTGCAGTATGTGGATCAGTATGTACTGTAACAGATAATGGGATGGGTCATTCTTATACATTTACGTTTTTTTACCTGTTCTGACTTTAACATCTTTGAGGAGGAATGTTTAAGGAGGAATTTTTATTTCATTATTAAACTTAATGAAATTAAATCTTTACATGTAAATGCTATTTCAATTAAAATTATGAGAAATGGTATTTGAAAAAATATCTCAGGGTCTGGGTTCTGTGTGGATGGCTTGCTGTGGTGGAATCAGGCTGACATCTGGTGTCTGGAAACAGAACTGAGTCTGCAAAGAGCTGCAGTCCTCTGCAGACACGAGCTCATCAGATGCCTGCATGACTTGTTGTACATTTACCAGCATTACTCTGTCAGCCCAGCAAACAGGGACTTGTGCATTTCTGCTTCCTAACTTAAAACCTTGTTGTGTTTATCCTGCAGGTACCAGAACATCCAGAGGACCATGGCCACAGAGGAGGACGGCGGGAGTCGGAGTTCAGACGGAGACTCAGACTCTCCTCAGACAGGTACAGCACCAGCATTTTGCTACACACTGCTTTTTATCTATATGTTTATAATCCATCTGTTTTTTGGGTAAATAGTTTTTGTTATATCAGTGCAGCGACACTGTTGGATCGGTGGTGATGTGATGGGAGGTCAAATATGTATTTTTACCACATTTTGACCATCAAGAAAATAAGTTCATTTTCATATAATTTAAAGTTCATCCGAAATTATATAATCAATTCGTTTCATTGATTTGAAAAAAACAAACAATGAGAAATGCATACAAAAATGTTCACACTGTCCACGGCCTTCATGTTGATTGGAGGACTTTATTTGGCAGTAAAGTTATTAGAGAGGGCAGGATAGGAACTGCAGTAAAAGGGTCCTCCGGGATGGGACCCCCACTGCCTCCACCATGGCAGAGGTCGCGAGTTCAGCAGTGTCTGTGTGTCTGTCTGTCTGTCTGTCTGTCTGTCTGTCTGTCTGTCTGTCTGTCTGTCTGTCTGCCTGTCTGTCTGTCTGTGTGTCTGTCTGTCTGCCTGTCTGTCTGTCTGTCTCTTAGCAACATAACTCAAAACGTTATGGATGGACTTTGATGAAATTTTCAGGAAATGTCAGAAATGGAATGAGGAACAAGTGATTAGATTTTGGGGGGGATTTTTACAGCGGGGCTATGGGATTAGTTTAGCCATTAGAGCTTCTAACTGAAAAATAATATCCACCATCACTGACAAATAAAAGCAGCGGCTCGGCGTAGGTCTGCGCTCTCTGAGAGCTTCTGGTTTAGAAATAACTTGTATAGATCAGCTTTACTATTTCCAGACTGATGGAAAGATGTGAAAATGCATGAAATCTGGTGATGTGATGAAAGCAGCTCAGTCAGAAAGCGCCTGTGTTTGCAGTTTGAAGATACTTCTGCAGAGTAAAGAGGCTTGTTCAGCTCTTCCAGACAGCCGATAAGATCAGGTAGCAGCAGATGTACAACCACAATTTGTGTTTTTGCCCTAAAATATTCAGTTCTGGCTCCTGAAGCTGCAGACGTCATGTGTTTATTGTTTGCTTTGCTGCTGATCTGAGCCGTTTGTCAGCCCGACCTGCTGTGTTTCTGCAGGCCCGGCCTCTCCCGTCAACCACGCGAAGATCAGCCATCTCCTCCAATCGCCTGCTGTCAAGTTCATCACACACCCAGAGTTTTTCACCGTCTTACACAGCAACTATGTAAGTGTTCCTCCCAGCACCAAACTGGGCTGTACTTAGACTTCCCCGCCATGGTACTGAGGTGAGAGTGGGCTTTTCTGGCCACAGGCAGCCTACCGCATGTTCACCAGCAGCAGCTGCGTGAAGCACATGATCCTGAAGGTGCGCCGCGACGCCAGAAACTTCGAGCGCTACCAACACAACAGGGACCTGGTGGTCTTCCTCAACAAGTTTGCAGATACACAGCTGGAGCTGCCCAGAGGCTGGGAGATCAAAACCGACCCGCTGGGAAAGGTAGGTGGCCTCGCGCAAGTCGATACCTGCCAGTCAGCACCGAGGGACCCAGCAAAGCAAAACGAGACAAGGACACATGGACTGTCAGAGGTCCCTGCTGCCTCCTCTCTGCTCTCTGACAGTAAATGTACTAAATAATAACTCTAAGACCAGGGAGATGTCCTTTATATGTTTTAAAAAACGTTTTTTTAATTTCATCGTTGTTCTTATTTTTTTTACTTTTTTCATTTTTTATTTCATTTTTTGTTTTTTCTGTGTAAAAATGGCATTGTTAATTTTTCATCCATCTATCCATCTATCTATCTATCTATCTATCTATCTGTCTATCTCTCTATATGTCTATCTGTCTATCTATCTGTCTATCTGTCTGTCTGTCTGTCTGTCTGTCTATCTGTCTGTCTGTCTGTCTATCTGTCTGTCTGTCTGTCTATCTATCTATTTGTTGTTTTACTCCTTTTTTAAATTTTAATTATCTTCAGTTTTTTTTTTTTTGTGTGTGTTTTTTGTAGACGTTTCCATGATTTTGTGTCGTACTACAAGCTCAGCTACAGTTTCTGATCCAAATGGTCCATCATCCAATTTCAGAGTTTGGTGTTAAAGCTCAGTTTGCTGTCCAGAGTCCACATGGTCCTGAATGCTGAGCTGAAATCAGCAAACTTTCTGATGAAGGGCTTGTTGTTCTCACAGTGGAGAAAGATTAATTCTATGTTCATACATGTGACAAACTACCATTTAAAGGAAAACGTCTACTTCCACTGAACTGATTGGTATCTACAGTGTTTTTCATATTTAGTCTTATCTACTGAAATACAAATTACTCCACAGTTTACCAGAGCCTCCCTTTCAGGAATAAAGCACCTGCTCTGATTTGAGCAACTGACAATGTCAGCTTCACAGTCTTTACCAAACACTGAACACATTTATCTGCTTGTAGCAGAAGAAAATATGTCATTTCCTTTCATTTCAAACTTCTGGATTTTCCCATGACCCCACCTGTGACCTAGTCGGTTGAATATTTCCACCAGGTGTGCAAACATGCATGTTATTAACTACAAACACGGCAACAAATCTCAGCAGATATGTTCTAACAGCTCATTAAAAACGCATCAGCACTTTTCCTGCTCAAAATTTGAAATTTACAGCAGGCTGCATGGAGATTTTCTGGATTTTTACATGGAGTTTTATTCAGGAGCAACAGGGAAATTCTACACATGGTTTTGGTCATTAAGTTTTCAGACTGAGAGAAACGGGGGTTTGTCCCATCAGTGATCACACAGCTTTCACATCTGTCGGGTTTCTCTGTGAAGAGTCAGCCTACTCCTTAAAAGAACAGGAACCAATGAGGACATCTTATTAACTACCATGTGACATCAGTTCAGAGAGGGTGAAACTTCTGTTCAGGTTGGGTTCAGCATACAAGGAGGGTTTTGTTGCCTGCACAAATGTTTATTGAGCTTATAGCTGTGGGAACCGGAGTACATGGTTAGAAATAAGTATTTTCCTCAGTCTGACTGTTTTTGTATTGTTTCTCTATTGTTTTTCTTTCTATGTAAACTTAACTGTTTCAGGTTTAATGCAAGAGGCTCATAAAAAAGCTCCTTATATCATCAATTTGTCTTTAATATGATGACAAACTATAGTTTTTATAAATTTATTTTTCCATAGATGTTTAATTTGCTACAGATTCAGGGTGTTCTGTGAACTGTTTTAAGTTTTCAGTTATTATAATTGTTCCTAACCAGTCTAAAATAACCAGGACATTCAGGATCACATATTCAGGACTGGATGCTATCTTATTTAAGTCTGCTTCATTGTGTCTCCTAGTCTTTCTTTGTGGATCACAACAGTCGTGCCACGACCTTCATCGACCCTCGGATCCCTCTGCAGAACGGCCGCCTGCCCGGCCACCTCGCCCACAGACAGCACCTGCAGAGACTTCGCAGCTACAGCGCCGGGGAGGTACCAGACACACCGCATGCAGCAGCAGGATTACTGCGGCTGCTGGTGCTGCGTGTTGTGCATCACGCCACATGCTGCAGCTTAAACCTAAAGCACACATTCATGTCTGCATTAGTTCAGAATTTCTCAATTCTATATGATAGCAACACCCCCAATAAGGTCCAGATGTAAATTAAAGGGACTCAGGTTCAAGGCAGCAGACAGATAAGTGGATTACCTCATTATTTTGGGTTTTTAATGCTTCACGACTCATTGAATAAACAGGAAATGCATATGTAGTTTCTCACAAATCTTGCTGCCTTTAAGTCCCTTCAACACTTCTTGGGTGTTGGGTTTTATTTGGATTTCAGATAAGGGACCCAAGTGGGATTCACATGTCACTGATATCACATTGGTCTGCAAAATTTACCAGTTCAAGCTCATGCCTACTCAGCACACACATAGCCCAAATATAACTAAGAACCAACTTGAAATCCATGCCGGCAAACACCAGCGAGACCACCGTGGAATCTGCCACCAAGCCCAGGTTGGGACGCTTCTCTGCAGCACGAATTTAACCCTCATGTGCCCCACAGTGGAAAAGAAAACGTAAAAATTAGGGGTGTAACGATTAATCGATATATCGATATGTCAATATATCGATTTTATATTCCTATGATTCAACGGATCGATATGTGCTTGGCAGGTTTGCTGTAAAATCGATATTTATCCATCTACTGTATTATCGTTATAAAAGGTATTGAATCGATTTGAATCGATATTAGGAAATACTTTCGATCGAAGCACGGAAGATTTTATTTTTTGCACTTTTTTGTTGACAAAATAGTTGAAGTATTAAAATGTTGTTTGCACTAACTGTACTTTCATTAAAAAAAAAGTATAAATATTGAAAATAGTGCCACAAAAGATTTAGCCCTTGTTGGAGAGGTGAACTTAATAAAACCAAAAAAATTTGTGAATGGATTTGCTATAAATTACTGTTTCTTCTTTTGTTTATACCCTTATTTTTAATTTTAATTGATTCCCTTTCAAGAAACTAAGATTCTTCTTACTGAGAAACTTCCCTTAACTGTCCAGCATCCAGGTATTTATGAGAATCACACTGGTTGAATTTTTTGATGATAGTTGTTGATAGATATACTGAATCGATTTCAGGTCACTGAATCGTTTCAGATTGTATTTTTCTAAATTAACTAGTATTGTTCATGAATCGAATCGTAACCACAAACCGTGATATGAATCGAATCATTGTTAAAATGAATCGTTACACCCCTAGTAAAAGTATTTCGAAAAAAGTAGTAGCTACTAATAACTGGA
>JAVQJG010158182.1:0-10524 GCA_036024015.1 Craterocephalus amniculus
AGCGGCGAGTTAAAAACGTATTGCCCGAATAGACGTGGTCCTGACAGTATAATGGGAGGTGAATGGCGGAAAAAGGGGGGTGGACCAACTTTGGAGCTCCGTTGTGCGAAAACCGTCCTTCGGACGGTATTAAAACTTGTAATTATAAAATTGTAATTATAAAAAATTAGAGTGCGGCTAGAGTGGGAGGGATTTTTCGGTTTTCGTCAAAACATAACTCACGATTGTGCGAAAACCGTAAGAGATCCAGCGGTTTGGCTTCAGTATGTCAGAGTTTCATCTTTCGTGACCCGTTTAAAGTTTTAATGGTGTTTCTACGTGGAAGCATGGCTGAGATCTAAGCTCTCAAAGTTGCCTGGGTTTTGCGTTTTTTTGCGAGGGAGCCCCATTCATTTCTATGGAAAATTTCTCCCAGTTTTTTGCGAATTATTTCCACGTAGTATTGCCGATTTCCAAACAAAGTCATTCCAATCGATTCCCGATCGATACTCACATTTTCATATAACTTTTATGGGGGTGCTGGCAAATGCCTAGGAGGAGATCCGAGCCAAACTTCGGGGCGCGAGGAAAACTATAATAAGCGGGAATAAACGCAGAGCAATAGCAATATGTTGGCCTTAATGCTTAAAGCATTGGCCCCCAAAATATTCATTTGTGTTAAGGTCTTTCCTATTGCTTTAACTTTAAAATATATAAATCTTTTGCAATATTTAAATATTTAAATCTGCCACCAGCTGTGTCATATGTAATCCCATACACTTCACATCTACAGGAGGACTAAAATAACCTGTTTAAGTCCCGGCATGCCCCCCAAGCCGTGCGGCGAGCTTGCAGGTTGGATAGGAAAGTATGCAACTACAACTCTACAATAAGAACCTGTGCTACTGCAGTACATGAAGAGACAGGCGACCAAGTTTCACAACATCCATGAATCATTTTATTCCAACAAAAGTAAATCAAAGAGTGCTTCTGTTGCTGCAACAACACAAGAAAGAACTGGAAAAGCTTCAACCCTTATGCTCAGTGCTGATCTGCTTAAACAAAAAGAAACCAAGCGAAATGTTTGCAGATAATTATTCTAGTTTCACTTCTAAACCATGCACCTTGATGAACTGTTGATCAAATAAATCACTTTTTTAAAAATATTCAGCTAATCACAAAGTCGATCAGACTTAAGGTCAATAAAAGCAGATATGGCTACTAACAGTAGGGGCCCATTTTTAGGAGAATATAGAGAATCCATGTTGAAGGTAAACTGAAGCAAAGCTGAATTTGTATCTTATGTACAGATTTAAGCACAGCATTAAGGGCAGCTGTGATACACAGCTGTGGAAATTATAGTCAGTTGATCACTTTTCCTTCGATGACCCCTTTAAAATAAATTCCTTCCTTTTAAAGCAGAAAATAAATAGTCTTTTTTGGCTTCATTCATTTTCACGAGTTCTCATCAGAGGGACAAACATCTGTCCACTAATACAAAAGTCTCACATGTAACATCCAAACTGTTCATCAAATGCAGCCACATCCAACCAAAAAACAGCCGATCTAAACTCAGTTCACACGTTAGTGTGTGTGTTTGAGTGTGTCATGCACAGAGTAAACCAGCAGCTTCTCTAAAGACAGGTGTGCGGTTCCCACCATTGCAGGCAGAGCTGCTAATCTATATTTACATACCCACCAGTTTGGCACAGTTTAGACTACGAGACCAGGAAATCCATAAGATCTGAGAAAAGTATGTCTTGTAAAGGCTTGAATGAAATTTGACACTGCTGATGGTTAATAAATGACTTGTATGTTGGACACGTTCGATGGATAAACCTGTTAAGTGCTTAGTTATCTCGTAGCTCCGCCCTCTCGTCTGTTTCAAAGTTAGTCGCGAGTTTAAAGGTCAAATGTGAAATGAAGAGTAATTCTTTGAACCCAGAAAAACCCTTTTAACAGGTGATTTTTATTTCTTTAAGGCTTATAATTTCTCTAGAGCCCACACTTCAAAAACAACTGTCAGAAAAGGAAATTTGGCTTCATTTTCCCCATAAGTTGTCTCCATAAACTACATTACTTCACTATATCCTCCAAAGTAATTAAATGAAAACAAGGCACTAAAAAATAAAATAAAAAAAGATAAAAGAAAATCAGGCTCGCACGGCCATCAAAGTGGCAGAGAAAAAACAAAGAGTACATCCCCAGGGTTGAACAGAGTAAAGAGAAATCTGCGTACACGTCGGCCTCTTCCTCTCTCATTGTTGTCGTCGGGATATGAGGTCATCTCTCCCCGGTGGGATCAGCCCACATGAGGTAAAAAGTTGCTTCTGCTCACATGTCAAAGGTTACATTACTAAATCTTAAACCCGAATCTCCACTGATGTCTTCAGATCTGGTCACAGACTCTTGGATGTAAACAGCGGTGTTCCTCATCTCTAAATAGAAGTTGCACAGCTCAGGTCCTCAAAACACTTTGAAAAAAGTGTAAAAGCGAATGTAAAGCCACATCAATATGATATGGCTCTGTGTCTGTGCGACAGGACGAACGGGAACGCCGCCTGGGTCTCAGTAGCTGGGCGGCTGGTAGTCTCCCTGCGGCTGGAGGCCTGAGGTGAAGGGGGGCTGCTGTTGCACGTCGGGCACGTTGCTGGGGTAGGGTGTGTACGTGGTCGGGGTGTAGGTGGTGGGGTTGTAGGAGGTGGGCGCGTAGGTCGGGGGGTAGGGAGTGTGGTGATCCGGCGGCGGCTCCGTGTAGGTGGGGATGGAGACATCATTAACGCCGTGGCGGAAACGAGCCAAGGCGAAGTAGGTCAGGATTCCCTGCATGATGACAGATAAACAGATATTAATTTAAAAAAATGTTTTAAAAGTCCTGTACTGTTCTAAAAAAACAAACTAAGAAAAAAAATCTTATCCATCATTGTAGCAGCAGAATGATCGTCGCAATCTACTTTATCAAGTAGAGCTTTATAATGTATATGAATACTAGCGCTTTATTAAATTGGTATCTTAATTCTGGACCTGACCAGAAGGGATAGAGAGAGAAAAAGAACAGGGAGGGAAAAAAGGGGGTTAGGAGGCATGCAACAAGAAAAAACACCATACAGGAAACAATGCAATCCAGACTACCTACAGTACACATCAGAGTATACCGGGGAGGTAATGCAAATAAAAAAATATTATAATAATAACAGAATTAAGAGACAAATAAAAGACAAAATAAAACAATATATCTGATTGACACTAATGCAGTATGAATGTACACAAAGGAAACTAGCATTGGACATATATGTATATATTATATACATCATAAAGATCATGTATTTTTCTGATTGTTTTAGTAAGAAGGCAAATATTTTAACACAATCTTGAATGAAACCTTTGTTATTTTTGTCGATGAAAACAAGTACATGACAGAAAATTTTCTCAGATGAGCTTAAAGCATCAACCTTTTCCTTTTACAGCTTGTCCCTTATAGAGTCGCATCCTCTTCTCTAACACTAACTAGCTTTGTGTCTCTTTCACTGCATCCAGAAATCTCCCATATTCTCCCTCCCTGCATCATCTAACCTACGTCTTTATTCACTATTCTGATCTCTACAAACCACAGTCTCAGTCTGAGTGTCTCTAAAACATCGAAGGCACCTCTGATCTGTTCATTCCAGATCCAGTCAGTCCTGCCTGCTTCTTTTCCTCACAGTTGTCTCCAAACCAAAAAACATGTCTTTAATTCATTCTTCCGACATATACGCGTCTCTTCACCTCTTCAAAAAATGTATAGCGGATTCACTCTGCACCGACTTGACGTCTCCGAAATGTTGAGGCGAGGGATTTAGCAGACCTCGGGGGACCCTGTGATATCTGGCGCCAGTGTGTTAGCAGTCCTGGAAGTTCAGTCGTATTCACCCAACTGCTTACAGGAGGCACTGGAACATGATTCCATGTTTCCGTAAAACAAAGACCCAGTCAGGCTGAAATCATCTTTTTTAAGTTATTCAGGTATTTACAGGTGAGTCTTTCCTCAAAGCAACACACTTGTTAGGAAGCACTAGTTCTTTCCTAAAGTTTTTGATGTCTTTTGTGTTAAAAATTAATGGTTTCTGGCAACGCTAATCATTGCTTTGTTTTTTTTTCATTTAATAATGTCTATTTTTCTCTTTTGAAGTGTTTTTTTTTCCTTTTCTTTGTATTCACTCAGAGGATCAGTGAAGTGTGAATGGGTGTGTCATGGCCTAAATTGAATAATTGACAAGCTGTGATTAGGTGTGAACATAACATTAAGGATTGTATAAATCTTTTGTTTTTCTATGTGATCTTGTGCAGATAATAATTTCACAGAATTATAGAATCATGTTCATTAAATATTTTGTTAATCTTTTATCTATTTTTTCAGAAGTTTGCTATTGCACTGAGAAGGGTGAGGTATAGGAGGTGTGTATAGGGGGGGTGCTGCCAAGCAGACAGGTTGGGCTTTGGTCTTCACAGTAGGAAGCAGGAAATGATTGATGTGCCTAATCTTGGAATAAATGGAAAATGTGGAATTCTACTACCTCAAACCTGCAATGTATCTGATTCCTCCAACTAACACGTCGCTTTACCACAACACTAAACACAAGATCCAACAGTTCATTTTTCCCAGAGCTTCACAAAAACTTCACAATGCTATACTGATGGCTTTTCATGTCACATAAGTCCAAAAATATATATTACTGAAAGACCAAAAAAAAAAGGTGGTGGGAAAACATTACAAAGCCCAGCGCCACCTCACCCCCATCCCAACTGTTCAGGGCTGAACAATCCCCAGTAAAACTGCACAAATGGAGGAAATTCGGGACCATTGTTCCCCTCCACAGGAACGATCGGTGAGGTCGCAGAGTAAAGGCTCCCCCTCCCATTGGTTGACATTTCTGATCTCAGCCATAAACATTAGCTGTTGTTCATGTTTATGGGCCCAGCATCAGGAGAGCATTTAACAACAGCAGGGCTGCACGAGAAAGCCACTCCTGTCTGAAAACAACACGCCTGTTAGAGGAAAATATCATGTGAATCAGCCTGAAGGCGCCCTCACACTGCAGGTTTACTTCAGGAACTAAAAGTTTCCAAACTTAAACCAAGATCCAAAACCTTCAATTACAGGCCCTTCTCATGTGAAAGCAGCTCTCAGTTTGGGTTTTTGGAAGCAGACACCCTCCTCTACTTTCAACATTAGACTTAAAGTTCATCATTTCTGCTGCCTTGGCTGACCCTGAACCTGAACCCTGTTCTCTTTATCTCCATGCATGTATGTGCCTTCATTGTTTTCTGTGACTTTCTGTTTCTCTTTTAATTTTTTGGAGGTTGTCCTCTGAACAAGTCAGCCATTCAGGCCGCACGCTGAAACAGAAAGTCCAAAAGCACCTAAACCAGATTATCTGGTGCATCAGATTAAAGCAAAAACAAAAGACAAGACTCATGTTGAAAAGGAAGTCACAGCATCTGAACGGAGCGTTGTCTAGGTTTGCAGCTTACACTCATCTAAGAGGAAAAAAACATCTTAAATGTGAGAAATAATACAGAAAAATTTTTAAATTAAATGTTTGCAGATTAACAACCAACAATTATCTGATTTAAAGGAGACACTCTTTGCCCCAGAAAAGGGCAAATACCAATCAGTACCCCTTTATTGGTATAGCCCTTTTCATACATCATGATGCATCACGAAATGCTTTACAATGTAAATCTGCAGTAGCTGCTTACCCATGTAGCGATGGAGAAGAAGGAGAAGGCGATGGTGGCGCGTGCAGCATCCTCTGGGATGCCCCTCACATCATGAGTGCGACCCCAATGACTGGCCAACAGGCAGAAGCCTACGAACCACAGGAAGGTCCACGCCCCTGCAAAACACAGACACAGACGCACAAACTGTCACTCTTCCCTTCGCTGGATGGAAAAATGAAACAGCTGGGCTGCAAACTCTGGCCTGAAACCTAAATATTCCCAAACAGCAGAATAAAAAAACTTCTCCAGCTTCCATCTGCTCTGATGAACACAAACTACAAATTCTTTGTTTCCTTGAAGAATGGCCGACTGTGAACTGTGGTTTGCAAAGTTGATGAATGTTTATTTCATGAGAATCTGCAAGGTTAACCCCCCTTCTCGCCCTCCTCCACCCAGCAGCTCAGTCATCATCTGCTGCGTGCAGCCATGAATAAAGCATTGTGTTTGGAAAACAGGCAGCTGTCTGTCCAGGACAACAAATGTGCTCCAGGTTTTATTCACACCAATATTTCTGTAGGAATTGCAGCCAATGGAGCCAAACTTTCCTTTGGTATTTCACAGTCTGCTTCATAAATATAAGCGATTTTATATGGAAATGACTGAATGGACTCAAAAACCTTCAAAAGCACTTCAGTGAATGTAATTAAGAAATATAATCTGAAGTGGGAGACCAAAGTCTTCAGACGGATAACTTGATCAAACCGAAGCCCTGCTGCAAAAACTCTAAATCTTACCATTTTTCTATTTTCTAGTCAAAATATCTTATTGTGCTTAATATGAGATACATTAACCTAAAGAGTAACATTTCAGTGAGATTCAGAAACTTGTTTTAGGACAATTTATATAACTTAGAACAAGTTTTTCTATCTTATTTCAAGATCTTGTAAGGCATGAAGCATTTCTTTATAGATATCTATCTTGTGCTTTTTTCTTTTTGAAGTGGCCTTTTTTCCAAGCCATGGATGATAGTATGACAGAAAAGAGCATAGACAAATGAAAACTTCAAGTTAAAACCATAAAGGAGATAAAACCTTGACTCTCTCGCAACTTTAGATGACAGTAAAACACACTGCGACCTGGAAGGCTGAGAAATTTTTGAGTTGTTCCAAGGTTTGGTCATATGTACAGGATCTTTGTGCTCGGGCAGCAGATTGATGTCGCCCGACACCAACAGGTTGAATGAGAAGAGCTGGACTCTGGATGCTGTCCGAGCCTTTCCCAGCCTTTCCCGCCCTCTGCAAAATGTTGTTTAGCCTCAGGAGCACCATGACTGCAGCAGACTGATTCCACCTCACCGGTCGCCACAGGAAACCCTTCCTTCCTGTGGCCTTCACGCTCCACGCCTGCACCGAAGTCTGAGCCACAACATCTAATAAATTCTGTAAATTTATCTATTTGTTAAGTCTTTGTTGTATTATATATATTACATTTTATTTAAGTATTTTTTCTTTCTTCCATCTTGTTTTTTCACACTGTATGTCACTGGGATTGATAAATATTTCTGATTCTGATTTTCTGTATATCAGGGACAAGTGGGAAACAGAGTAAAATGCAAATATCTCAACATGGTATAAGATGCAAATACAACCACTTGCTGCAGACTGTGGAGGAAAACATAATCAGATTTATTCCTACTGAAAACTAAATATCAAGCCACTCAGCTGTCATGTTGGAGATGTTGTATATCCTCGGGAGGAATGGAAATGGGAAAACAGCTGGTAAAATTTTTTCATTAGAGGATATTTAACGGTATTTTTTTTTCATTTAGCCAAAACTTAGGAAAGTCTTCATAAAGTCAGTACATAAGACAAACTCTGTGCCACTGACATTTAAAATGTTTATAATGTAAATATAAAGACTGTTGATGCCCTGCAGCGTCCAGAGCCTGAGAAACGTTTGAGGCAATGAAGAAAAAAAGATTAAAGTACCGTCAAACTGGCTTTTACACACAGATGCTTAAAGACCCACTACACAACTTTTGCCATATTCTCAGAGATGCGGCTCCTACTGTAGCAACGGCTAGCTCAGCATTCAGCATCCATCTTAGATCCTATCTGTGATCTGAGCTCTCTACAGCCAGTAGAAGACACTTTTATCTTGACCACTTATCTCTTGTTCTGCTTTTCTTGTCCTCTCTTCCTGTCTGAATAAGCTGCGGTGCGTGTTCGAAATGTCCGATGTGTTTATATCCGTTAGCTAACTCAGCAACAAAATCCCGCCGTTCAGGTTGCCTTTATAACCATAAATGCTAATAAATCTCTACTTAGGAAGAGTGAAAGAAGATAGAAATAATTTTTACTTCTTATGAAACCATGTCGCACATCTCCAAGCTGAAGAGGGAAGGACTGATTTATCAAAGCAGGCATCAGCAATACTTTGGGGTCCAGTTAAGCACATGATGTGTAACTTACACTCCTGTGGATTTTTTTGGTGCCATACAAATTAGACTATTTTCAGGAAAAGCCGTTTCTATTTCCACAGAAAAACCTCGACCACAAGCTGTGGATAAAACGTGTTAAATTGGTGGCCTGTAGCCCAGACTGGTCACCCCATAAAAACAACTGCAGTGCTATAAAGAAAAGGAATCGGACAAGGATCTGTTTCGCATATCAGGCAAGAAGAGGAAACATTTTCCCTTCGAAGCGGTTTCCTTAAAAGAGGCAACACAAAATAAGCATTCCCTCTTTTCTGAAACTTGTTGCAGGAATCAAACACAAATATACATTTTTTCCCCAAAAGTTTGAATTTATAAGTTTAAATGCTTGTTCTGTTATTTTTGGGGAGGTTTTATTCAATCTCTTCCAAGCTAAAAAGGGAGGTGTGTCCATAGATGACGTGCAAGGGTTTGAATCTGTGTGTGAGGAACCATTAAAAGCTCCAGTTAGCTGTCCTTGAGGTCCCGGTAGAAATTTTTACAAATCTGTTATATATATATACTGAGGGTTAAGGACTATTTAGAATTAAGAGGAAGTAAAAGTCCGAACAAGGTTTTGATCATTAACATTTCAAAAGCTTTTCTCTATCCTCTGGTTCATTTTAGAGCTCTGTGCAGTCTTTTTATACAATCGGATGATAATCAGTATATTTATTTACTGAGAAAGTTTAATTCAGTGTCTTACAGTAATCTCAATGAGAAGAAAGAAAAACATGGATGATAATCTCTAATATAGCCTTACAATTATGATTTTAAACAGCTGAGGGAGAACAACAATAGAGAGAAGTTTTTCCAAAAGGGCCTTAAAAGAGAGCCACAACAAGCTGCAGGCCACAAAATTTAAGACAATGTCATAAAAAAGTTTGAACACAAGCTGGTGCAACTCTAATAAAGCACAAAATCCACCTCTCACCTGAGAACACAAGATCGGCGATGACAGCAAACTTCCTTTCCTGAGCGTTGCTCATAAACGGCACGTAAACGTCCAGCACCAGGAAAGCCACGCACGCCAGGAAGGCGATCACCCCGATGCCAACGGCATAGTGGCAGGCAGAGTCGTCCTGGTTAAAGATGCATTTTGCCTCAGCGCTGTGCGGAGGGTTGATGTACCCCTCTGTTGTGATGCAGGAAAACACCACAATGGCAAACACCTGAAACAGAGAAAAGAGGAGGTGGCAAACTTTCAGTGGCTTAGCAAGAAAAGAAACTTTTCAAGTTTATGCATCAACTTTAATTTTCAGACTTTTAACAGATGCCAACTCGTTTCAGAGGTGAGAACAAATTATTATTCTTTTTATTATAGGATAAATTAGTTTTTTTCAACCGGGACCTATTTTCTAGCATGAAATACGATCATTTACTCACGCAGACAGTTTTGGTGTAACTCAAAGGCGTTCAGGAGATGTTTAGATCAACTCGCAATCAGCTCACATCTAATATAATGAGAGTGAACGGAGCCAGCTCGCGCAGCCTCAAAATACTGCAATTGCTGCCACAAAACTCCTTCTATTTACCAATGTTTTGTTATTAATCGCTGGTCTGATCCCTCTGTGAGCTCCAAGCAGCCTGGATTTGCTTTTTTGTGATGATCCATCATTGTTTACAGCCATTAACACTGAGTAAGGACTTCGATGACGTCAGGCCGCACCACAGAGCCTGTAATGGCTGTGAATAATGACAGATCGCCACAGAAAGCAACTCCAAGCCACATGGAGCTCACAGAGGGATCAGACCAGCGATTAATAACAAAACATTGGTGAAATGTTTTGAGTTTTTTGGCAAAATTGCCTTATTTATAGGCAGCGCGAGCTGGCCCCGTTCACTCCTATTATATAGGATGTACGCTGATCGCGAGTGGATCTAAATATCTCCCGAAGGAGTTCAAGTTACTCAAAAACTGTCTGGGTGAGTAAATGATTGTATTTCATGCTAGAAAATACGTCCAGGTTGCAAAGAACCAAACTTATCCTTTAATTCAACCTCCAGGCAGCCATTTGTGTCCGTTTATTAGATCACTGTGTGAAAATCTACTAGTAGTTTCATGTCAGAGCCTTACGGTTTCCTTATACCAGAACCGTTTTCTTCTATGACAGAAAACAATATAATATGATTTTTTATCGTAAAACGACTGTCTTCAGTGACATCTACACTGATGATGCAATGACTGAAACCCAGCCAATAGATGCTCTCAAACCTCAGTCACGAGAGTCTGTTTCCTCTTCCACCATAACAAGCCAACCAGCCTGGATAACGTCACAAACCGTCTCTTTTCTCACTGCTGACCCTATAAACCCCCACTCCCCCCCCCCCCCCCCGCCGCCGCCGCCGCCTCGTCTGGTCCCTGCGAGTGT
>JAVQJG010158230.1:0-24462 GCA_036024015.1 Craterocephalus amniculus
TTTTATAGTGCACTATGTAGTGGATGAAACTGACCACCGGAGAATTCGAACAACACTAAAAATGGCGAACACCAGATGTAGTGCACTACATCCGTGATAGGGGGCGATTTCGAACACAGCAAGTGTTTGATTATACTCTAGTGTCTTTTACAGATCTGCAGATAGCAGTAGGGTTTACGTCGACCGGTGAAATCCACAGGGCGGAGTTTTGTTGATGATTCATCAAAACAAGTTCACCACATTTGATTTTTTTAATTGTTTTTACTACTGACATGTATTTACACTATGAATGTTGTTTCTAAAGCTGGATTTATAGCATCGCTGACAATGTAAAATCTGAGGGTCTCTTGAGTGTTCTTGGTGTCAGTTAGTTGAATGTCCCACTGTGTTTTGACGGGAGTTATCGCGCGATTTAATCCCGCAAGATTTGGACACAGACAACAGGACACAGACAAGGAAACAAGACGATCGGCTGGTCATTCAGATACTTTCATTCAATTTTCCTCTCTAGTATGTTGTCAGACACGTGTTGATACTATCAGAGCACTTCAGTGTGGAAAACAAGCACGTTTTAAGGCGAACTTAGATGCAGAGCCAACTGCCCAATACTTACCATTAGCTGTGCTGCTAGCTGCTGGCCCGGCTAAATACTGGAATGATCTTGAACGTTCCTTTCCTCATGTATGAAAGGAAATATTTAAACAGACCCCAAGTTAAAAAAAAAAATTCTCCTTTAAAGGGGAAGTTCGGGATTTTTCAACCTGTACCTATGCTGTAGCATGCTATACTATCATTTACTCACCCAGACACTTGTAGCTCAACTCCAACTCCTTTAGAAGATATATGTGTCCACACGCGATAAGCATAAATCCATATAATGGGAGAAATCGGGGCAAGTGCTGCTCTGCCTCTAAATAAGACATTATCTGCCACAAAACTCCTTAATTTGACCAATGTTTTGTTAGCAAATGCTAGTCAGATCCCTCTGTGACCTGGATGCAGCTTCTTTGTTGTTGTTATTCCGGGGTCCTTTGAAGCCTCTGACGCTTACCTGCAAAGGCAATTACGTCACTACCATGCGCCATGGAAAAAGAGCATGTATCATAGCAAACTCTAACCGGCAGATTCCACATACTCCACTCCGCTCAGCGGTGCAGTTACTTAGCCATGTTGTTCAATAAGCAGCATTTCACATGCTCTGTTCAGCTCCGCTCCGTTCCGACCTCTCCGGCCAAATTGGAAAGCAAGTCCATTTTACTGATCTGTCAGCGCAGGCCGGATCAAGTTCCACAGCTCAGATCGCACCAAACAGGAACATGAACGCGGAATGCACCGGGTTTTTCAAAGTACAAACACGTACGTAAAATGTAATGTAGCCGACATAAAAACAGTACGTTCAAAATAAAAAGCCATGGTCTTGTAGGCTAATAACAAGGCTTGACAACAACTCTAGTCTGCTGTCTGCGCGTTCGTGCCGGCCAAATAGGTTTCAATGGGCTAAACCATTGCTGTATGTTTTATTTGAAAAGCCACTTCCAATAGTCGCGCCTGCTCTTCACACGTTGCAAGGCCGCTGCAATGTGCGGAACGGAGCGGAGTATGTGAAATTTGCCGGTTAGATTAATTTGCCGTACAACAGTTGGTTGCTAGACAACGCTATGTCCGTTGACACTGGCGCAGGGATATTTTGTTATTAGGTCTTACCGAGTCTAGGTGTGGGGTTTCACTCAATATATCATGGCATGGAATGCTGCTTAGCCAATCATAATTAAGGATGAGAAACACGCGTTTTATAAACAAATAATGTGCACCAGTTGGCATTAGAATTCTCGTTGACCACGGTATAATTCGAAATTAAAAATGGAATATACCAGCAACTTTATTCAGAATTAAGTTTATTTTTAAATTAACATTTGCATCAGGAGTTAAGTGTTTTTATTTTTCATCTGTTTGAAGCGGAGTTAACTTTAATTCCGAATTATAGATGTAAATATTGCCATTGTGGATTGTTAGGTTCAAATTCATTGCAGTTATGTTGAATCATCCTGTTTCTAAATGTTTGTATTTACTGAGAATTCCTGTGAGTCTTTATTTGATTGATTGTGTGTTGTTTTTATTTAGTTTTGACCCATTTGAGTATTTAAGCTCTTTTTAAAAAGGTAAGTAGCTGTGCAACACTGTCAGGTTTTTTTCATTACACGTTTACATTCTCTTATTTTTCTTTTCGAACTATTTTTGACGAATATATTGTGGTAGTTAAATGTGAAATTAACCTTATCTTCACAAATTAGCTCAAAAATATTGAAAAAATGTTGTTGAGAAGGCATAGAGCTACAGTTAACTTAATGTAGGCTAGGCTCAGTTTTAAGTTAAGCTTCCTAAATCCACTTTTTGCATTTTTGCCTTTAGTTTCCAGCCGCCATCAGATACAGAAGAACTGGGAGATCTGGCACAGCGAGGGACAAAGTTTCACAGTTCTGCGTTGGACGCTGTTCTACGTTCTTTGTGCCCAGCGCACCAATCTTTACTCTACCAAATCCTGAAGGTGGCACACCAGGAAAACTTGCTGCAGTTTCTTAATCACAAACATGTCTGTCACTGCTGTCCCTGTGGTGTAAGCCCTCAGGATACCTTCACACCTCATTCAGTCCCTTTTAATGAATGTAAAGCCCATATCAACAGCGTGCACTGCACTTCAGCTAATTCTGATCATCAAATTCATTGCAATGCCATATACCATCCAGGAGACCCAAAGACTGGCTGTAGCATCCATCATCATTTCAGAAGTTGTAACAGTGAAGGTCAGCGGGGCTCCAGCTATGGTTGTGTGAAGAGGTGCAGGATGGAAACTCTGTGCTCCAAGAGACTCCACAGTGTTTCCTGCCAAAGCCTCGCTGTCGGCCTCAGAAACAACCCAGCAAGTTCTTTTGTGCCCTCTCTGGTGTTATCCCAGTCCCCTTCGTGTACTCCCTCCTCTAAATTATGCTGCAAACATGATGATGATCTCTCTTGTTCATGTTATCCAAACCACATCTGTCTGAGACAAGTCAAGAATATAGCAGATAGAGGGGTTGGAGATGGGGATCATCATTGCCCTGTCCTACAAAGGGAGCAGAGCCCTTCTCCTCCCCCCCTTTCCCCAATTCCCTCAGACATCAGTAAGAAAACCGATGAAAAACCGCCATCCCTCTCTCACCACAGGCAAGTGGAAGAAGCTGACCTAATGGTTAAATGCACTTCTGTGAGTGGTAGCCAGAGGGAAGTGGATGCATCTACAGCTACAGAAAATGAGCCACAGGGTAACACCCCAGAAAGTAGTCAGGATGAACAAATACCAAGCGGGACTTTACTGCAAGATGTTATGGATCGCTTCAGTCAGAAACTGGAGACAATCACATCTGTAGACCAAGAACCTTCTCCACTCACGACAACCATCTCTGTTACTGAAAAGGAGCAACCACAGTTTCCCTCAACCAGTCAGAGCCTGCAGTGTCACGCTGACGCCCATCTGACTGAAATCATTACGACAGTGCTTCACACAGGCAGTGCTAGCGATTACAGTCTCAGTGAACTGTTCAACAAGCATGACAACAAAGAGCCCAAGTCACCCAATACCCGTTCCCGCCGTCGCCAAGAAGTCCTGGTTGCTATAGCAACACCTGCTGATGATGCTTCTACCCGAAGACAAAGTTTACAAATTAAGCGAGAGCTTGCCATGTTCGATCAGCCCTACAAGAGAAGAAGGGGGCCTCCAACAAAGAAAGCAAGACTGAACAATGGAAATCATTCTGTTACTACATCGGGCATTAAACCAGACCCAGCTCTAGGTAAGGTGGTGTCTAAAACAGAAACTGAAGCAGGCCTAGAACCTTCAGAGAATCATAGAGTCATGAAGGCAACACTGAGTATGCTCCAATCAGAAAAAGACAGGGAGGGAGTTGAAGTAAACGTAAAAACAGTTGTAACAGAAGAGCTGCAAGTTGTTAAGGGAGAGGAGAGTGAAAGGAGGATAAGTGAGGAAAAAAACCTTACTTTGCCAGACACTCAAATACAAAAACCCGAGGTACAGGGTACTTGTAGAATACAAGGCTTGAAAGACGTATATACACAGGTGAACGCAGGAAATGCAGTCTCAACAAATCAGTGTCATAGCTCCTTGAGAGAGGATTGTAAAGGTAGTGGTGATGAGAGTCACAAAGAAACCCCTTTAGTACAAAGCTTTGTCACAGATAACGCACCTGGTAAGGATTATGATAGTCCTGTTAAAGAGGGACAAAAGTGTCAGCCAAACCAGTCGAAAGGGGTAAGAAGATCCACGAGGAGTATCGTACCTCCACAGTGGATTTCCTCCTATGTCACAGAGCCCAGATTGTTCTTCTCTGGAAGTCTCTCTGACAGCATCTTAAACAGCATAGCACAAAGCAACAAGGCTTTGACATCTAGCACCTTAGACTCGTTTTCTAAAGATAAAGATGCCAGCAATGCCCAGCTTAAATCACAAAGCGGAACCCACCTGTCTTCACATGAGCCCACAGGAAAACTTGCCTATGAAACAATACAAATGCCCCCATCGGCAGTCAAAGAGAAGAGTTCTGAAAAGAACAGCCCAGAAAAAAGAGCAGATGATATTGATTTAAATTCAAGTAGGAGGTTACGATCATCTTCAAGAAGACTACAGGTTCCTAAGATGGCCAAAATGTCATCAAATGTGGATGTCACTATCAATGTCAGTACTGAGAGCCTTTCCAGCTCCCAAATCCAGTACACTAGTCCAATTAAGCTCATGTTTGTATCACCAGTAAAGGATAAAGAAGGAGTTAGGTATAGTCTCAAATCAGCAGGTTCTGGTTCTAGTACACAAACAGAAGAACCTTTTGACCCCTATGAATCTTCATGGTTGGGAGCCCCTCAGAAACACAAAAACCATAACAAAAAGTGTGTACAATCCCCAGTAAAATCAGTCATTTCACATGGTAAGCCTCCTATCTTGTGCACAAGATCTGCAGCGTCGTCTGTCAAGTCAGCCTCTTCACCGGCCAAGTCGACGTCTTCGCCATGCAAGTCGACACTTTCACCGGCAAAGTCGACACCTTCACCGGTCAAATCGATACCTTTGCTGGCCAAGTCAATACCTTCACCAGCCAAGTCAGTACCTTCGCCAGCCAAGTCGACTTCCTCACCGGCCAAGTCGACGCCTTCACCCTTTAAGTCAGTTTCTCTGCCAGTCAGGTCAACATCTTCACCTTTGTCGGCTTCCTCATCACCTAAAAATGGCTCCAGAAGATCAAGCGACAGTACTCCATCCAAACATTTATCTGGAACTGAGAGCAAACAGTCACCAGATGACTTGTCATCTTTCCCTGAAACCACTCCTCTAAAAAGACGTCCAGGCCGGCCAAAAAAGCTTGGACCACATTTGGAGCAAAAAGTGAAGAGGCCCATTGGTCGACCTCGTAAGCAGAAGGTTGTTGATACTGCAACAGAGGCAAGAATGTTAAATGGAAAATGTCTTTTGTCTGATGTTGAGGACAGTGCGAACAAAAATCTCAAAATCACAGTAATATATGGTCGTTCAAGGAGAAACAAACGAATGGTGTCTGAGGGTTTTGACAAGCTGCAGACAGATTTCAGTGATGTTTTGCACGGTGATTTTAAAGGTGATTTGGGCCTTTTCTTACATCGTTCTAACAAGAGCTCAAGTAGTACCAATACAGCTTCAGAAGAATTAAATTTGGTCAGCCCTGCGAAAGAGCCTGCTCCTCAGTCAAGCAGTAACATGAAATGTTCGAAGCAGGATGAGTTTGCACCCTCAAGGAAACCAGGAAGGCCTGCAAAAGTTAAAATCTCTGGAATCTCTGTTACAGTGACTACAGTGTCACCTCGGCAACGCAAAATTCAGATGAATAAAGATAGACAGCAATCACCTGAAACACATCTTCATAAAAAAGCACTCCAGCCAGAGGTCAAATCTGCCATGGAGCCCCAGACAATCAACTGTCAGTTAACAAGCAAAAGGACTCAAACAGAGGAGGGATTAGAAGCGAACAAACATGATGACGAACTGCCAAACCAGTTCGTAGCAGTTCGTCATTCGATGAGGGTAAGAAAACCTTCTATCCACTTTCTGCATGCTGTTGCTACTTCAAGTTTTAGATCATACAGCCACAGTAACGCCCTTCTAAAGCGGTCTAAGCAGCTTCTGCTAACAAAGGAGAGCAATGAAAGGAGACAGGAGGAGTGGCAGAGTAGTGTAGAGACGCCAGGAGAGGAGAGGCAGATCTGTGGACAAAAGAGAGGGAGCATTCCTCAAGACTTAAACAGATTGGCAGCAGTATCTGTAGATTCCATCTTTACCCCAAAAGAGACACTGAGGTGGTGGGCAGCATCAGCTGAGGAAAAGACATTGAACCAGGAATTTGCCCAGAGAATTCGACTCATTTCTGACACCTGGGTCACAGACACTGGTGAGAACCAAGACAATGAAATTTCTCTTAATCCCACGTTAAACACTAACATGAGCAGTTCATTGATTTCAAAGTCAAAAAATTCATCTGTGGTCAGAGCGCTGTTCGACTGTTCACCTAACAAGCCAAGGTCCTGCAGCATGCAGCAGATCTGCTCCTGGTTTATGCAGACTACAGAGACACAATCTCTGGCAATTGTCAAGAAGGCGAGCTCCCGTAATCCTTATGAAGTTATGCACTTCCCTCGCTCTCCTAATAAAAAAAGTGTTTGCTATAGTCCTCAGGCTGAGCGACTCCGTAAAACCATCAAGAAGTTTGCCAAAACTGTGCCAAAAAGCCCACTGCAACATCAGCAAGCGCAACAGCGACTGAGAAAGAATAGGATTAGGCGCCGACTCTTTATTCCCAGCTTTGCTATGTACAAACACAGTCGGGGGGTCCTGTGGTGGAGATGCAGCTCATCTGGTAAATATAAGGCCACGTTGGTAAGAGCGAGGTCAAGATTCCTAACCCAAAAACAAAGGAAGCAGTGTCAAAAGAAGCAAAGAAGGAAGAGGAAAACAAAAGTGGCAATGGTTCGCTCCAACGGACCTGTAGTAACTGGACGACCATCGATCTGTAAAGCATCACACAGGCCAGTAAAAGATCAGTTCTCTGACTGTCTTAAGAGCAGCTCTGCCACCTGTTCTGTTAACCGAACTCAGGAACCTGTGGGTGAACACAAAGAGCAGAATCTCTGTTCCAAAGCCTGGAGTCCTGAGACTCTGAAAGAGTGCCGGGTGTTTCTGAGGAAAATCAACTCTCCGGACAACGAGTCAGCCGAGGAGTGGGACTCCTGCACTGTGACACTGGATGATGGGTCACCTTCTGCATACCTCTTTGCAGGGAAGGATAGGGAACTGGTAGGAGTTGTTAAAGCTGTGAAAAGTGAAAGAAAAAGGAACACAAGTAACACAAGACAGCAAACGGGTGTTGTAGTGAAATCAGTGCAGAAGCAGGATGCTGTGCCAGCGGGGAAGCAGAGGGGTAAAAGGAGCCCCGGGGTTGTATCTACTGAACTACAACAACCGCCACCAGTGAAGAGGTTGAGACAATCGCGAATGAGAGGCCTGACTGGACCAAGATGGTGCGACTTTGTGTTTGGTAATTACTTTACTTTTATTTATTCTATTTGAAGGATTTTCTTAGTTCTCCAAAATAACATGTAATGTTGTTTCTTTTTGTCTTGCAGAAAACTAAATAAAGCATAAGGCCTCCTCTCCCTGGGAAAGGGACTGTGGTTTAACGTGGTGCCTTCGGACGTTGAGCTGACCACTTGGACTGACCATCCTGCTTAGGGTCAGTCTTACACTCAGCAGTCATGTAGCAGTCTAACTTAAAAGCTTGATGTTGCACTATTTTTATCCGTTGATACGTATTTACTTTTTGTTTTCATGGTCAACTTGCCTTCTCATTTCATCGAGAGTTTTTATGGGACAAATGCTTGTAAAGTGAGCTCTGTTAGAGTTGCTGTGTCAATAGCACTCTCCTGCATTATCACAGTGTCCCCTAAACACAGCCCCTTATGAAGATGATTTGGTAATTTTACTACTTCAAGGACACCAAATTTATTATTTTGGTATTTATTATAAGTCTTACTTTAGCACATTTTAAATTCTGAATAATTTAATAATTTGGTTTAATGTTATAGATAGAAGTGAAATAATACTCAAATTATTTTAAACATACTTTTAATCCTAGCCTTTTGTTTTTGGCAACCTGGTAGATATCTTTTTAATGAAGGATTTGTGTAGTCCATCTTAATTCCTGTTTCTTTGTGTGTATGTGTCTGGGCTTAAGCTATATAACTTCGTAGTCCACTACAATAATTGGCCTTAATACCCTACTACAACCAAATATTCAGTAGTTTCTTTTTAATATATTTTATATTTGCAAATCTTTGCTCTGAACGCTTATCCCAATGGCTACATGTTCACTCCCACAGAACAGAGGAGATGTGTGTGTGTGAGTAAAGAAAATGGCATCATGCAGTTTTTGAAGGATTCAGCTTTGTCGCTCGGTGGGATCTGTCTGGTTTTTGCTTTGCGTCTGCATTTTCACCCACAGCATTTACTGTATGTCGCTGCCAGATGTATTTATTGCACTATTCCATTTGAGATTATTAATCCCACTACACAGTGTACTCCTATATTTTGCACATCCTGTGTCCCACTACCAACCCCTACTGTAAATCTAGAATCTCTTTGGTGCAATACAAACTCAGATGATTTATCATGATGTAGAAATTATTTTATTGCTGAAAGACGGATGGATGTACACAAGAATCAGTGGCCAGGTGTGTAAACTTCATTTGTTTTCACAGCCATGTTGTGATGTTCTGAGATTCTGGCCCATTAAGAGTTATTGCGCCTTGTAGGCTTGGGAATACTAATACATTGTTTGGAGGATGTTATCAGTTTTCCCACCTACTTTTCCTCTCCTTAGAGATAGAAAAATAACAGTCATAGCATTAATTTAAAAAAAAAAAAAAAACTAGAAAAAAATCATATTAGCATTATTTAGTTTAAATGAAGATGGATTGTGTGTTGGTTTCCCTGGAGTTTTGTTCTATTTCCTTTCTCTGTTGTCTGTCCCTTTTAAGTGGCAGCAGAGGACGCCTGCCTCCACAGGGGGTCTGCTATGCCTACTGCTCCTTTGCTTTTCAGTTGGGTCACTAACAAGGCCAGAATTTTTTAAGTAACACTAATTTGGATTATTATATTTTCCTGCCATCTATTAAACAGCTGGTAGATCCCAAATATCTGACTTTAGGTCAGAAATTTACCTTGTAGAAAGTATCGTGCCTGATTACCCTTGTATATATGTAAGTCATAAAAGGTTGCCATTTGAACATGAGGTTGAGAGACCCAGTCATGTGAGAGATAACCATTGGCCCTTTTGTTTGTTGAAGGTGCTGAAAATCTGTTGTATATTTTCTTTATCATGTTTTTATACTGTTCATTACAGATGCAACAGAAGTGTGACTGGATCAATAAAGTCTTTTCAAGTAACTTGTGGTTTTTTATTTTCACATACAGCAGATTTTGGTGGGTCGGGGGGGGTCATCAATTAAAACTATAACCTTTTCATTCAAAATATTTCAACATTCACCGACTACAGGATGGACATCAGTTAAGAGGAAATTTCTAGTTCATCCCTTGAAACAGAACAGCTTCGCCTGTTAGTTTCCATGTACAATACTCCAGTCTTTTTCCCATAAGTGCAGCCTTGCTGTGCAAAGCACTTTTTCTTAAGGGTTATTTGACAAGCATTTATAATTTCTAAAGTGCTTTAGAAAGTACCCACATCAGAATAATCTGTTGTTCAATCAGTTCTAATGAAGGTAAAAGTGGTCCATTTCTGTCATTTGTGTCCAACCTGAGTAAAGTTTAGATGATTTGTAACCTTTTCCACCCTTATAAACAACCACTGCTTAGCTTGGTTTTTTTCAGACCTTGAAATGCTTTCAGACGTGTGATCCCTGTTATGTAAATGATTATTTCACACGATCATAAGATTTATGCTAGTTATCCGAGTCTCATTCTGTTCCCTATTGTTCATTGCATACATTAAACTCTAGGGGATGTTTTAGCTGATCTTAATGCAAAAATATAAAAAAGTTCAGCTTGTTTTTGCAGCTGTAACAAGGAATTTAGGGACTAATTATTACAAGCATCCTGCAATGGTTCCTTATGAGCCAATTCAGGATCAATCTTCACAAAATTCACAAAATCAGTACTAAACAAATCTGTTGAATTCTGATTTCATTACAACACAATTTGTGGAGTGAAGATGACAAATTAACATAAAAATATATTTAATGAATAAAATGACAAAAGAAATTTAGTTGACAGTTTGGCTACATTTACTAAGTATTTCTGAAGGACAAATACTTCAGGTCAGGTGGAGAACTTGAACTAAAAACAACTCCTTTAATAATTCAGTTGTAAATGACAGGACTTTATGAAACATTGGCCTCCTGATTAATTAGGGGGTTCAGATCCAGTTTGGTCTTCTCCAACGCTGCCGTCTTGGCCCTCCGTGATGGACGTACCACAGGCTCTGACTCTGGAACATTTTCCCCATCGCTGTAGACAAAAAGAAACAGTGACTGTAGGTACAGATATTTAAATAGATGTCACATCTCACTTGTCTAAACCCCCTTTGGACTCACCTCTCCTCTGATGACTCTGCCCTCCTGCTTGGCTTTCTGCCCCCTTTAACACTGCAGACTTTTCTTTGACCTGTGCAAACGAACACTCGAGTTACCTCCCCGTGCTGAGTCACCATCTTCATTCAGGCACACAACACCTCTAAAAATAAAATGGCGCTGTGAAAAACCGAACATACAGAACCTGCATTACCTCTTTTGGCTCTCTTTGCAGATTTTGATGCATCGTCTGTTGCAGCCTCTGTGGGGGGGGGGGGGATAAAAAAAAAGAAAATTCATGCCTTCACTCCCCAGCTGCACTCTTCATTGACATACTGACTACGACAAAGTGTAGCATATTAAATCTACATAGCAACACTCTGAGAAGAAGAGCCATTATAAAGGATGAATCTGTCAAAAACATGTAGCATTAATCCAGACAAATGGTCTGTTGCAGGTGCACAGCGGGATGTCAGCTGGCCTTTCAAGTCTGTTTAAAGCTGCGTACCATCTGCATTAACATCCAGTGGTTGCAGTGCGCTCGCGCTGAGGAGCTCAGCCTGTTCTTTTGAGTCCACCAACTGATGCATCGTTTTCTCCAGAGCGCGGAGACAAACACGATCCTTCACTACCTGCAGGAAGGACAGACAGAAAGAGGAGCTATACATGTGGCAGTCTCTTTAATGATACATATTATTTTCTGTGTGACATACTGCCACATCAAACTGATAAGGTGGATGTCTTTAACATTAAACTTGCATGCTAGCCTGCTGCATAGCTGAATGCTTTCTGCCTCCAAGTACCTGTACCAGCTGCTGCAACAGCGTCTGCAGGTCCTCCCTGACCGTCTCGTCCCTGCTGAGCTCCAGGTTACTAAGAGTCTTGGCATAGAGGCGAACCTCAGGGGCTGTGGGGTCTTTCAGCATCTCCCCACACATACGCACCGCCAAGTAGTCATGAACACACACCTCCTGAGAAAACACACGCGGGTACAAAAAATAACCCATCACATTTATTTTACATTTACCATTTTATAATTCAGCCTTTTAAAAATAGAAATAAATCAAAGAAATTAATTTTATTTCTTTGACAAAATAAGAACACACAATCTTAGGCTTTTATGTATTTCACACGTCTCAGTGGATGCTTCTTACCTCTGTGTTAGTTGAAGGCTTAATGAGCGCGCTTGGGCGGGTCAGCTCAACGAGTAGCTCGATCACATTGTTAATATCCACCTCAGCTAGTGGAGAGGTGCCTGGGGCGTTCAACAGCGTCCGAACAGTTGGTAGAAAACTCTCCTCCACAACTTCCTGGTGGACTCTGGTACACAGAGAACAAACTCATTGTTGCATACAATTGTTGCTATTAACAAACCACAGCAGTCAGGATGCTGATGTGAGACCTGCTCTCGCGGGCGTATAGTTGGAAGAAGACACCGAGGCAGTGTCGCAGACGAGTGTCATCCTCGGTTACAGGATTATACCACAGCAACACCAAACGTGACAGCATCTTGTTACTAGAGATGCGTCCTGTGTACATAAGTTTGGCCAGGCCCTCTGCTGCTTCTGTCCGCAGGTCAGACACCTGGGGATGTTGGACACAGATTTTTATAGATATTTCTTTAAAACAGACGCATACCGTAGGTTACAAACGTTTTTAAAACATAAAAAACAACCTCACCTCACTGTCCAAGAACTCTGAAAGCATCACAAGTATACTCTGTGCAGTGTCTTCTGGGACATCACCCTTGTCTTCGGCCGACGCTGGCTCGTCATCCTGCTTCTCCGGGGACTGGGCAGGTTGGGCCGTCTGGCTGGGAGCGGCTTCAGAGAGCAGCTGGAAGCCGAACAGCAGCAGCAGGTCTATGATGGCTCTCAGAGCACTGATTCGGATCTTCACCTCATCAAGCTGAGCAATCTGCAAACACAGAAAACAATTCTTCTACCAACACTGCAGCTTTGTAATGGCTGAACTAAGATTATTCTGAGAGGCATTTCTAACAAGATATTTTTACAGCTGTTCTATTAAAATCTTTTCAATTAGAGATGACACCATCTTCACACTGAGCATGCTTACAAAAAGACACAAATACGTCAGTTTCATTTTCCTGAAAACTGTGAAATAACCTGTAGCAGCAGGACCATGTGGGTTTTGGCCAGCTCCTTGCTGTGCAGAGTACATGTTCCCAGACACACCACGGCCATGTTGCGCACAGCGGGGTGAGCGTTTGCTATGCCGGGTAGAATCTATCAGAGATGGAGAAAAATGGTTTTGTGAGCAGACACTCGCCTCAACGTCACGGGCAATTGTTAATAACTTCACAAATAGAAGATGCTGTATTTGTACGAAATCTTACAGATGATACTGGGATACTGGGTCATTTTCCAAGGTGCCCCGAAGAAAACAATGTTACTGATTGTCAAAGAAAAAAATTAAGAAAGCTAATTGTTATTTTATTTCACAATGGCAGCAAACAATGAATGTTTGGCCACCCTAAAAAACTTTATTTTTGTCTCTGTTACTGATTTCTCTCTCAGATATTTTCAGACTATTTTGCACACATCTCCCTACTGATTACTGGAGAACCTGCTGGAATTTAACATGCAGTTGCTTGTTCCAAAACAACTTGCTCACAAGCGTCTTTGATTGATCAAACGATTGCCTTGCCCATTTCTATTAATGATTTTTGTTCTCTCTCTAGCTGTACACCGTTAAACTATCATCACTACTCTCGCTGTACCTAAACTTTCCTGCAGCCTCACTATGTGGGCTTCTACTTGTTTTTAAAGACCTGCAGTATTGTTACAACGTTTGCAATTTTCCTCATCCTTCAGCAGTCAGTTCCCTTAAACAACTATTGATAGTGATGTTCGAAGATGTGGCTAATATCTTTTTATAGTCTTTTGCTGCTTTTTGTAGGCATCTGTATCAGATCCATATTGGTTTAGAATAGGGATGGGCATAACTAATCGACGATTGATTAATTGATCGTTAAGATTTTAACTGATTAAATCGAATTCATCTTTAAGTTGAATGTAAACTCATTTTCCAGTGTAACCATTGAATTCTATTTAGGTGCCACATTAGTCGTTCATCATGTAAAAAAAATCTTAATAAGGAAACACACAAGGTCTTTTCCACTTTCACTTAATTTAAATATAGATTATAAATATTGAATTTTAATATAGAAATATTAATGATTAATCGATTGTTAATTTTCCAGATAATCGATTAAGACAATTTAATTGAATGCCCATCCCCAGTTTAGAAGAGCTCATGTCTGTTAAAGGGACTATACCCGATTTCACGTCCGGCTAGCTTAGTTAGCGATAGCGGCTATTTTTTTTTAGCTTTTGTGTGACGTTTATTCTTGGCTAAGGGGTTTAACTTTCATAATTTGACTCCGGATCACTAAGGGAACGCTATTACTGGCTGATCGGAGTCTGGACGTTACAAAAATTAACCCGGCAGAGAAAGCGCGTCACGCCAATGCTAAAAAAACTAGCCGCTTTTGTAAACTAAAATACCCTGAACTTGTACATATGCGCAATCAATGAGTCATTAATTGTAATGAAATTACCCCTTTTACTACATACTATACCACGCAGAAAACCATTTTTCTTAGAAAGATTAAAATAATATCAGGTATAGTTCCTTTAAGTCCTGACCTTTTTTATACATCACAAAATAACTCTTATGAAAACAATAAAAAAATTATAAAATAAACACCCCCTTGCCAAACAAAAGGCATAAAATTATAAAACGCAAAGAAAAGTTCTCAAAATGAGATTTGAACTAACCAAAAGATGTTGCTTAGAAATACAGATTTTAAAAAAGATAATCTAGCATCACCTCAAAAACATTAATGATCATTTTAGTGTGTTTTAGAGTTTTTACCAGTGAGGACATTAAAGCGCTGATTGTTGGACCGATTCGAGTCTTGATGCTCATCTGCTTCAGCAGTTCAGCACACATTGTCAGACACCGCAGAAGAGTCTCTGGGTCATTCTGGAAAAAAAAGGTCTCAGTTTAAGATAAATTGCAGTAAATGAGAAGTGAGTGATGTTTCCTGCATCTTCTGTACTTACCTTCTCAGCAGCGCGGACCTCCTTGTCAGCTGGCTGGTTGCTCTCTGCAATTTCCTGAATGATTTGGTTCCGGCGGCCCTCCAGGTTTGTGATGGAGTCCTTCAGCTCTGCTGCCCGGCTGAAATCCTGAGCTGTGATACAGTCCTCCAGAGTTTGTTTGGCCTCCAAGATCCGCACTTTCACCTCTGCAAGCTGGGTGGGAGGAGACAGGAGAGTCATTTCTTTGCTGGAGTAACACACAAGAGGGTTGACTACTGAGACGTGCAACTGTGCCTCCACTAACAGGAAAAACAACAGCTGATGCCCTGGGCAAGGTCACAAGCCTCTAGTGGCTACTTCGCCTTTACTCTCCGAGAAACGAAGCGATGGGAGATCAGGTGCACAGAATGGATGGTCGCTAACACCTGGGATAGAACTGACTTATTTAGCAGTTTTGTGGCTTCCAGCAGAGCTAGCAGTGCTTACAGAAAGCTACATAAATGATCGTCAGTCACTAATGACCACTATGAGCAAATCATAGAGGTTCGCCGACAAAAGGAGAATCAGAACACCAGTCAGAAAACACTGCGAATATGGGTTTCATGCACATTAAATACACCTTCCACTCCACTAGTTGAAATGTGCTTTGTCTCCAAATATAAACCATCTGTCAGCTGGAGGAGGAGCAGGAGGAACAAAGACAGAAACAGAAACGGACAGACAAAAAAGGGACTAAAATTAGAACAAGAGAAATGTGCAGAAAATTTCAAAAGAGCAGGAAATGATGACTCTAATCTAAATTTAAGGTATTGGATATCAGAACATTATGCAGTAATATATTAAGCATGCAGCTATTGTATCGTTTCCATTAAAATTAGAATAGAATAAGAATATCCTTTTGATTCGGTGCCAATAAGTGCCGTTCAGAGCAACTGGGGGGGTTCTGAAACTGAGGGTGGAGGGCAAAATAATGAAATTTCACTCTGGGATGAATTAATCCATTTTCATTTCATTTCTAAATATAGCTGAATATGGAAGCTTTCATTTGACTCGTAACGTCAATATGCTGCTTAATTTGTCTTTACTTTACATTTTCACATTACAGGTGCAGTATGGATCTCTTTGACAGGAATGTCCAAAAAGCATATTTTCAGAAGATGCCTCTTATTTTGACAGAATATCCCCCCAGAGTCATTCGAAAACAAAATGATTTCTTCTCATTGGCTCTTAAAGCATGCTAGCCTGGCATTACTTGTGCAACCCTAATCTTTACTATTTTTAAAATGTTTCATTCTTTATTTAAGTCCATATGAACAAAAAAAATTAAGTATAATTGATAACTTCATTAGAACTTCTTTGGTCGACTGAAGTTGATTTTAAACATGTTATTGAAATACATTTTTACTCGACTTGCTAACCTGGACCTGCTGCCGGCGGCTCTTGTTCTCATCCACTATGTGAGTGGCCTCCATGATGGGCTCCCTCACATCGGAGATGATTTCTGCCACCTGTGTGAAGAAAGCCAGCTGTGTCACACATCAGTCTCAGCTGCAACAATATCCAGTCTGAGAAGAGACTTATCAGTGAAAGTGGATACAAAGTCAGATTAAAGAGTTCACTTTAGTTTTTTTTTAAAGTCACTAACAGTTTGGATGCGCCGCTGGTCATCAGGGATGAGTGCGAGGAGTTTCTCGGTGAGCAGAGACACCAGGGAGGAGGGCGTTTGTGGGAGAGCCAACATCTCCTGCAGAACAGCCAGCACGCGCTTCCTGCAAACAATTCAAAAAGTCTAAATGAAAGGGAAAAAAACACACCAACAAGCTCATCAGTTATAGCTTATTTTATCATTTCAGAGCAGGATCACTCATTTAGCTCTGGGAAGTTACATCGGTTAATATTTTTTCTATGTTCAGGACAAAACCATTTATAAATCAAGAGAAAATAAATTCCCAGTTAGTCAAGTTAATCAGTCTCTTCCTCGTCCTACCTGCCACCTTCCTCATTGGTGTCGAGGCAACTGATGAGATGGATGAGCTGCTGGGAGATGAACTCTTTGGTCATCACAAGCTCCAGCTGGTTAAAGTCAGCCCTCTGCTCCTCTGACAGCACAGGCACTGCCTTTAGATACCTGCAGCAGTCAATGAAACCAAACCCAAAAAAAACTGACTAAATGGCTGCATTAACCAAGTGAGGCTGCAAGCTGTCCTTGTCCTTGTCAAGTCCTTGTTATATTTTGACACACCAAGATATGTTTAATATAAGGAGTTAATTGCACTTCATGTAATTGCACAGTAAAGCTTGAGTGATACACATAGTAACACAGAACGAGTTCCTCTGAGAAGACTGGACCAGCTTTCAGATACCTATGGTTACGACATGGTGATTATGGTAAATTGGTTGTAATTAAATGTTTCTGACTAGCACAAAATAACGAAAACCATATGGACTACAAGCAAGAAAAATCCGGGACTGATTATTTGTGTCAAAAATATTCAAACATATTCGACATGACTGGCCACCACAGGCTCAGATTAAAATGGTTGCATTGATACATGCACCAGCTACAGGTATTTAACTGGTTTTGGCTTTTCTTATTTAATCCAGTGAATTTGACTGGCAGCTCCATTTATTTAAGCAAGAGTATAACTAAGTAAATGTTTGTAAAATTTAATCTAAGGGCGGAAAACGTTTTTTTCTTTGACTGGTAAAAATTTTCTCAGCAAAGTGTATGGATATTTGCAGCAAGCCAAAACTTCAGTTTATCACTTTTCAAAAGGCACAACCAGTCAAAAGGTTGGACACTTTCCCATTAAATTTACTTTAAAAGCCAAAAGAAAAAGGGTCCACAGTGAAAACTACTGGGATTTTCTCTCTATTAGTAATAAAACATAGAACTAACAATAAGAAAATGAAATTCAGCAACTGTCTTGGCTTTCTTACCCACAGAGGTAGTTAGCATATGTTGCAGCATCTGGTAAGACTTGTTCCAACAATTCATCACACTCATCCCCTTTACCCTTGATGAACTCGCACAGGGCTCTCCAGTATAGCACATTTTCACAGGTTAGAGAGTCCTCAGGGATCAGATTCCTGTGTGAAACATTAATGTTTAACAATAAAAATAGATAAAAATCTTTCAGACATTTTTTAATCATTGTAAGAAATAAAGTATGTGAGCACCTGTTGTCGAGCTGCTCTCGGTTCTGAAGCAGCTGTTCAGAAGGCGTTCTACTGAAAATGGCTTTCAGTGTGGCCATGGCGGTTTCTGAGCAGTTCTCCACATCAAGTCGATGGAGCAGTTCGATGATGTTTCCATCCAACCGGAGCAGCCAGGCCGGCACGAGACGACTGCAAACCACTTCTCTCACGGCCTCTACACAACAGAGCGAGACAGACAAAATGATGACCAGCAGAAATACACATAACCAGAGTAGGAATGACATATTTTCATTTTATTTCATTTAGACAAAGCAAGGCGCATAGAGACCTTACTAATTGTTATGATCACGTTCAAAGCATCAACATTTTTGAAAATGTCAGCATTTTTTAAATGGAACTGCTTATGAATTGGAGCTTTGGCTTCCTGCAGGATTGCATTTAACATGCATCAATGTAGCATCAAGCCCACAACACTTTACCTGAGGTATCCTGGAGACCCTGCTGCAGAAGGCTAACTCTCTGTGCGATAGTAAGAGCTTTAATGTGAACCTTGTCAGCAAGAACCTTAAACAGAAAATTAACACTCCAGTATTAGAGGAAAAACAGGATCTGCAAAATGTGTGTGTAAATGTTGTTTTACTGGCTGCTCTCGTGGGCACCTGATAAGCGAGCTTCCGGACATTCTCTTTGATGTCGCGAGTACGTTTGAGGACCTTAGGTAGGGTGCGGGGGGACATTGCAATGCAGGACAGAACAGCACGTCGCACCTCAGCATTGGTATCATTTTCCAGGATCAACATGTACGCTGAAAGGAGAAACGTGAGGCTGAGCATCAGACAGATGAACGGCCAATTACAGTGGAAAGAAACAAACACCATTTTAAAAGAGACACTACTGAACCTAAGCAATTTTCTCAGTGACCCGCCCTCATCCATGGCACATTCAGTATCCTACTTGTACAGTGAGCTCTTCAGACAGTATAAAGAGTCTTTTATTGCCTCTTGCCTATCTCTTGCTCTGTCTCCCTTTTGTTTCCTCTGATAATGCTTTCTAATATTCCTTTACTGAATCCGCCGGTGCGAGTTCAAAGCAGTCCGTTTCGTTTTCATCCCCATCTTATTGTGTAACACATGCACAACGTGAAATTCAGCATCCCAGTTTGAAAAGTTGTATATTAGGGTTTCTCAGCCACAGGACTCTACATGGCTGCAAAGGTCACTGTGTCATCAAACAAGTCCGGAAAGCTAAGTGTTAAGGTCAACAAGTTAAGGAATGGCCCTTTAAAGAATAACGATTAAAAAGAAGGTTTGGAGTACAAGTGAGCAGGAAATAAATAGTTTCTTCAGACATAAAGGTGAGGGTTGAGTTCTTAAAACGATATTAAATACTGAGCCTACAGCCTGTGCTTTTGACAGCTCAATTTTCTCAAATAATCATGAAAAAATAAATAAACCAACCATTGATAGTAGGACAGTCAGGATCCTTTGGCTGTTGCAGACGAGTCATGGCCAAAGCAGCCTGGATCCTCACGTTGGGGAACTTGTCAGTGACGCGGACCAGCATGGCTTGGTGGATGCGATCAAACAGATCGTCATCAATCTGAGCGTTCTCCGCCATACTGCCCAGCAACTTGTTGATCAACTGGCACACTCGGAAACGCACGGCATGACTGTTTGCTTTGTGAGACTGAGAAGAGAGGGAGAATCTAACATGTGAATATCACAACAGGGTAGGGGAAAAAAATTAATAGACAGGCAGCATTTAGGATCAAGAGACGATACAAAAACAGCTATGGAAAGGGATCAACAGGAATGTGGGAAAAAGATGAAAAATGCAATACTATTGGAGTAAAGTATTAAAGTGAAAAACAGATTTCTATACAGAAGATGTATTAAAAATACAATACAGAGAATTATTCAGAGATGCACAGATAAATTATGGTTATAAACAATCAGTGAAAAGTCAGTGAAAATGTATTCAAACATTATGCCAAAGAAACAAATCACCGTAAATACATAAAAGCAAGGTTTATACCTCCAGTAGGAAGTTGAAGATGAAACTCAGAAACGGATGATCATCCTCATCTTCTTCGTCTTCCTCCTCTTGCTGCTGCTGCTCCTCCTCTTCTTCCGTTTTAGGAGGAGATTGGAAACTTGTGGCAAACCTTCCGACGAACTCAATTACATTCTCTACTGTAGGCTCTCGTTTGTAGATGATCATTGCATACTTCAAGTAGTGGACAAATTCCTCATGGAAAAGGGTTTTGTCCTCAAGCTGATGGAGGAGATGGATTTTGTGACCAATTATGTTTGACAAGATGTGTAAAAAGAGAAGCAAATGTTTAAAATTATGTTTTTAAAAAGATGAATGAGAGACCAGATAATCTGTAGTGGCAGTATTCAGTCACAATAAAACAGCATGTCTCAGCTGTTAGTGTCCAGTTTGGGCCATAAAAGTAAGGTTCAGCTCTTTTTTACCTAGTTTAGATGAGGTGACTAAAAACAGAATACAATGATTTGCAAATCTTATATCCATATTTAATTCCAATGGAAAATAAACAATCCATCAGATGCTGAAACTAAGATGTTCATACTGAATTTGATGGTAGCAGCCGAACTCATAAAGATGGAACGGTACAGACTTTTGACATGCACTCAGGGATTCCCATTAGTCCTGTAATGATATACTCTGTAGCTCTTTCCAAGCCTGTACAATTTCACCATGGGAAACATTTTCCTGAAATTGATCTTCAATATTTAGATCCAATTTGTTGCAGGTTGTTGAACTTGCGCCTATCTTTACATCTGAGAGGATCAGCCACTCTGAAATTCTCCAGTCATGTTACCAGCATGTTGCTAATCAACCTTATTAGTAGTTGAATAGTCCTTAAGTTATTTTAGATTCATTGGCATAAATCTAAAACAACATGAATCGTTTTTAGTTGTGCACGTCCAGTTATGTTGCTTCCACAAATTCATAATGAGCAAACGTTTTTCATGAAATGTCTGACTTTCAACATCTGTTGTTTATATTCTACTAAGAAGAAAATATAGGTGCAAATCCTTGTATTTTTATTTACATTTTACAATATGTTTTTAATCATTTAAATTGAGTAATTATTTTTGCTGAAATTTGTCTGTAAACAAAAAAAAAAGGAAAACAAACAGGCTCGTATGCTCTGATCAGACTCAGTCACTTAGACAAAAATAAAGCAGATTTATAAACCACAACCATACATTTTAAAAACTTGAAATATGAGCAATTATGGTTCAAGCCTGACAAATAAATAATCATTTTAGTGCGGTAGTGTGGGATTTTTTCCACGCGGACTGTACCTTGTTGTAGCGGCTCTTCAGGCTGGCCACCAGCTTGGCCTTGTTGTTGTGGCCCCTCTGGGCTCGTTGAAAAGCTTCCTTGATTTCAATTTCATTGTCTGCCGTCATCGTTCTTTCACCGAAAAGCAAAGAGACGTACATAAAAGCTCTAACATCGGCGGCACTTTGGACAGAATAACGTATTTTCCATCTCTAATGGCGGCTGTCTAAAGTCTCCAGTGTCTCATTAGCGAACCTCTAAATCCCACCGAGACCCAGCTCACACCGAAACACGAAAACAACTAAACCCTCGTCGGTCCTCCATGACTAAGTTTCCTGAATATATTTTACATAATCGTTTGTCACATTAATACGACAGACTTCGTTTTATAATGAATATGTACAATTATATTGAGTTTTAAAACTTACCTTTTCTTGTGTTTTCCTCTTGTCGAACTACCGCCTGTTTTCAAATTCAACCGTAAGGAAACTTCTTCATCTACTAATTTTATTTAGTGGATGTTCCAGCGACCGGAACATTACCGCCACCTGTTGGAATGAACCGGTAGGTAACTGAATTACAGCGTTTGCCTGGATCCATGTTTTGCCTAGAATTTGTTGTTTTCCCCTGTTTTATTACGTTTTGGTTAAGCCCTGTACAGTATACCTACACGACGCCAACTTCTAATTTGCATCCTTTGATTTATGCCACTTCTTCACTCATAATATGACACTGAATATACTATAAACACATCTTCCTGTGTTTTCCTGTGCTTCTTTTTATTCCACAATATTGCCACAACCCAGGAACATATTCCTTGCATGTACTTTTTACTGCTGTCTTATCCAGTGAAATATTACAGAATATTGTATTTATTTTCTTTATTCTGAAATATCATAAAACATAATGTCGTTAGGGTGTGGGATTTCGATGAAGGGCTGTGATGTGCAATCAACACCTACAGTACATGGTAGGGTATTCAAAAATCATTTTTCATGTGGTTGCTATTTGATCAAATATTTTCCTCTAGATAACCTGGCCATGAGGATTTTTGTAAGATTGACACTTTCAAGTGCTGAATTGCCAGAGGAAAGATTGTCATAGGAAACATTTATTTTAGTTCACCTAATCAAGGCAAGGCAAATGTATATTTATAGCACATTTGATGTGCAGGACAATTCAAGGAGCTTTACATTGAAAAAAAGTACATTAAAACAAAAATAAATTTTTGAGAGAAATTAGATGAAAACAGAAGAAAACATTTGAAAATCGAGAATAAGAAAGGACAACCATTCAAAACGTCAAGTTTAAAATTCAAGCTTAAAAGAGCGAAAATTATTTGTTGAGGAATACTGAGTCTTTCAGTCATTTCATGATAATTTGAACTGTCTATAAATTCTCACTAACCTAATTATCCGTGCCAGTATTAGCTTTGGCCTGTTCGTTTTTTTGTGGTTGTTTGGTTGTTGTTGTTTCTCTCTCTCTCTTTTTTTTTTTTTTTTTACAGATATGGCATTAATTACGTTTTCTGACACTCATGTTTCAGTTTTACCATTGTCAGACATTGTTATCCACTGCCAGATGTGAGACATTTGTGTAGTGTTTCCTACAGTATTGCATGATCGATTTTGCAGGGTGTGATTCCATGTGTCCTTGTAAATGGACTCAGTTTGCCATCTTAAGATTGAATGTCCTAATTTTTTGTGGAATTTCTCTCATTTTAAGTCAATAATGGGGATGTTTTGAAAGATCTGGTCCAAGTTCAGAGGCTGCACCCTGTTTCAAATTAAGGGTTGTCTCTGCTGCAGCCATATCCAGAGCTCATCACATAAGAACCATTTTAAGATGTAGCAGAGATCTTGTCTTTACTCTGCAATATTTTGCAATCAGACATCACACAGATTTTTGCAAAATGGCTCCAGGTTACTGAGGAGTCTTCAAGGGAACTGAGATGTAAAATCTTAAGTCTGATGTAATGATATGGGTAATAAAAATAGAATGTTGTGAATCTGTATTTGTAAATAGGATCTTAATAGATATTCATGCAAAATGATTTTTAAAAGTTCACCAGTTTTAATGTTATATCTCCAAAACAGCAGTCACAAAAAATAAATATTGCACAACACCTTTTGTAAACTTTTTGTTAAGTTTTGTAAACTGAAACACAAAAGTCAAAATAATACAATTATTTTTAAAAGACACTTTTTTCATAATTTTTTAGCTGGTTAACTGCTGTAACAATACTATGTAATTTGTCCAACAAATGTATGTGAGATGAAGATATTCCTTAGTCATAATTCTTCTCATTTTGAGATAAAAAAGAGATAAATTGTTTCACAAAGCAGATTGACAACAGCAAAAAAAGAGCTAAAAGCAGCATGTAGCATACTCGGAGATATTTCCATTGGTATTTAATCCCTTAATTTATTTGTTATGATTTATTTTCTGAGAATGAACCGTGGCAGCTGCCATATTTGTACCAGAACTTACTATGATGTCTCTGAATGGACAAACAACTCAGTGTGTGAACACTTTGAGCTTCAAATGGAAGTTCTGTGTTTAGTTGCTGGAGCACAAAGAAAACAGTAGACAAACATTTTTGCTGTAGTTACCTGTAATACAGCCATTGCTGAACCTTAGGCCACTGGATCCACTCACAGAGGAAAACATGTTTGGGTCTGGAAGAGTTTTGGACATTGACGGCCACCATCCATGCACAACTATATTTAACGTTTCACATACCGTATTTACTCAGCTCTACCAGATGGCAGCCATTCCTGCACACTCTACCTTTCATGTTGTGCAAATTATAGGTCAATTTCTCTCCTGGTGTATAAACAATGTTTAACCCAATGCTACCAGACACCCCTTGTGCAGAATGTTACAAATAAATATGTATTTTACTCAGTGTAACTTCCAAGCACCCACAAAAGCTAGGATTGTTGAGATATGAGGGATGTGTACTATATCAGGCTGCAATCATAACTGTACATTCAGTAAACACTTATTTGTGACCAGTCACCAATGCATTTCATCTTTGAAGCCATGTTCCAGTAGCAGGTGATACTGCAACAAAAACTATCCTATAAGCAATAAGAAATGGGCTCAGTTAAAATAAAATAAAAAACTGTATAAGATCAATAAAGTTTAAATTATGTATTTCTTATTTCACTCCACAAAACCATACAACATACAACTGTCAATAGGTAAATTAAATTAAATTAAATTAAATTAAATTAAATTAAATTAAATTAAATTAAATTAAATT
>JAVQJG010158236.1:0-16219 GCA_036024015.1 Craterocephalus amniculus
GTGTGTGTGGGGGGGGGGGGTTATTCCAATTCGTAATGAGTGAGTATTTGGAAATATCATTGTGTTGTTAAAGGCACCTGTTCAGACCCTTTTGAAGGTAGGAAGTGTCACCAGTGGAAGTGTGTGTGTGTGGGGGGGGGGGGGACAAGTAAAGGAGAAGAGGAATAGATGGAGGAACAGAGGAGAGAAGGAGCGGGGTGGACTGAAGGGTCTTTGAAGGCCCAGTGTGTGAGAGAGAACAGAAGTGTGCCTAGCCCCAGGCAGCCTACAGCTCAGGCCCATTAGCTAGACTGACCTTGCCCGCGCCTTTGTCTTTGTGCTCTCCTCCCGCTGCTTCCCCTTCTCAAGCATTCCCTTTTTGTTGTCTCCGAGCGAGATTGGGAAGAGGGCCATATCTTTCAGCTTTCTAAACCTCCCAACCCCTCCCCATGGTACGACTCCAGCCCCCCTTCCCAGCTAACACACCCCCGCGCCTAGCCTGGAGCTTGTCCCTCAGAGGGCTGAGTACAGTGACACGCCTAGCCGGTGGCCACCTCTGCCCCGACAAGAACTTGGCTGGAGCGGTCAGTGGCCCCCGAAGACCCCCAGAGAGAGAATGCTACATATCTGGGGGCCCAGAATCATGGCGCTGCAGGCCTCGCGTACGTGCACCCACTCTGGGCAGCCTGCCTCTTTATTGCCTGCCTCTCATTTGAGAGGATGGAGACTGGCTGCCAAGTTTTGACACCGCCACATATGGCCTCCTCCATCAATCGGACTAATCAAGCATCAAGGGGAGGCAGGACCAGCTTAATTGCCAGCCAGATATAGCTGCTCTCGCTTGACGTGCAACCTGAAATAGAAACAGGTCTAAGGAGACATGACAGGAGATAAATGAATGCGGCCATTGTTCTAATAATTGTATAAAAATGCATTTCTTTAGGCTGCAGTTCTTGCTTCACCACTCTGCACAAATAACAGGTAGCGCAATAGATGCTGTTATTTCAACACGGAAAATCAAGGCTATTGCAAATATTGCCTTAATATAGCATCATCCACTCATTAAAATGTGGATTATGTTCACATTTGTAATGTTTGATACCTCAGGTTAAAGAAGTGTACAGTAAGTTGTTAGGGAGGTTTTCTTTTTTGTTTTTTTTTTCCCACCATGCAGGCTGCAGTGCTCTGCTCCTTCAGAGTCCTTGAGGCATTCTGTCTGCCTCTGCCTGCCTCTCTCAACTTCCTGTTTCCCCACACCCCCCACTGGGGTAGCAGCCACGGAATAACTTAGCACATGGAATGAGGAGGCGAGATCAACAGCAGTGATCCATTCATCTTGAGTTTCTCCTGTCACTCTCTCTTTCCGTTTGTAAACACTGAGGGTCTGTGGTCAGAATGGCCTTTTGTCCACTGTGTTTTCCTGCATCCCTCTCTTATTCACTTCAAAGGTAACAAGTGACAGATGTCTGTCTTCTCGGCGGTCTTAAACTCTGAGGCTCTGCGATAGCATCTGGGCTGAATGTCAAACTGTGAATCTACCCTGAGAACGCACTGTGGTTATGCCAAGCTCATTGTTATTAATGTCAGGGACACTGCCTACAGAAGTATTTAAGATACTCCCTGTAGTTCCCGGCAGGGTGCACATGGGGTGGGGTGGGGGCAAGAGTTGGGGGGGGCATGTCTATAGAAATGATGGACAAAGATTATAAGGAAAAAATATTAAAAACAGATCAATTACAACAAAAGGACATGGTGAATTCAATGAATGGCATAATTACATCAAGAGTTCCTGGTGGGCGTGCAACTTCCTAAAAGATATGACTCTGTGTGAATCAGTTTAGCCCCAGGGGGTGATAAAAAAAATCTAAACAAAAAGAAATTGAACATATTCTAAAACAGAAGTTGAGCTGGATTAAAGAGTTCCTTAGAATGGAGGAAGTAAGACTAGTGGCAAAGGTGATGATGTTCTGATCCTATAATCACAGCACAGTGCTGTGTTTGCTTTACTCTCTCTTCTCGATTGCCGCCTGCTTTTGGTATTTACATGTTTAATTGAGAAGTGTGCTGCTGGTTTCTCCTGCCCATCTGCCAAGTCCCTTCCTCTTATCAGGCTCATTCCTCAAACTGACAGCTCTTCCTTTCTGCATATCTCTCTTTCACTCCCGTGCAACCACGCTGCTAACTCCTCTCTCTCCCTTCCACTCGTCCTCTTCGGCGTGTGAAGGCTGGATATGAGTAATGACGACGCAACATGCGCGGGCAGGCTCACAACAAAAATTCGGTGCCGAAGGCATTACTTCATAGAAGTCTGCTGTGTGGTCCAGGTTTTTTCCTTCTGTTCTCTCTTTTTTATTCTTTTTTTTTTTTTTAAACCCCACATCTAAATCATGTGGCTGTCAGACGCAACATGTGTGTCATTGTATCCCCATCAGCGTGTTTCATTGTACACACTACCACCTCTGAAGAGCTGCCTCTTATCAGTGGAGTGTCAGAAAGCCCCCAGCACCACCACCTCCTCCCCGCTGCCTTTCTAAATGCTTTTCTATTAAGAGCAGCGTTGTGTTCCTCTGATAGCTGCAGCTTCTCCACTTCATCATTCATAATCCCATCGGGCATCAATGGACTCATAGCCTCAGCCACACCAAAGGCTTTGTTATTTAGCGCAAATGAAAACAACCTGTAATGAGAGTGACATTCTTAGCAATCCGCTAAAAGAGACGAGGAAATGGTGCAGATAGGCCAAAAAACACTCCAGTTGTGAATAGACCACTCCACATCAAAGCTCTGGTGCCACCTCACATGTTTGGAGTGGGCTTTTATTCTTCCAGGATGACAGAAAACATATGGAGGGCATTACAGAAGTGTAAAATGGCGCTACTTATGCGCCCTGTCTTTTAAATGCTGTTCTATTTTAGATAAATGCACGGTATGACAGAGAAAAACACGAAATTCCCAGAGGCAGACAAGTGCTCCGCAAATCTAGTCATGAGAGCCAGATGAAAAAACAAGGAGGAAAAATATCCACCACGCCGCTTTATACTGACGGCATATAGGCTAACTTTTACCAGCTAAAAAAAAAAAAAAAAAGTCCAAACTGATGTTTCCGCCCTTCCCAGCATGCAGAAGTCCCGCTGGGGGCCTCAATGTGATCAGCAGCATCCCCACCACGTCTCCTCATTATTGAGTAAATAGGTTTGGGCATGTCCTCAGTAAACAAAGCCAAGACTGACAGTTAAGGGAGTGAGAGGAGTGGGAGGCAGCCTCGTTCCCAATTAGAGTCGCCTCAGGCAAAACTTTAAAGAGGAGATCAATCCTACAGATCGCTAAACTGATCCTGTCACAGGCTGGGGATATTTAAACCGCGGTGCTGAGCAGAGCGATGCAGGGCACTTCTCAGTACAGTTTGACTGTGTGTGCTAATGACTTGGGGGTAGGCTCTCTCACCAGGACACACACCCCACAGCGAGGCGGCCGTGATTGACGGGTGAAATCGGACCTCAGCTGCAGTTCTCGGCACAGTAGGGGCCAGATGGGGAAATAGTGATTTGCGTTTTTTAGTATGCAGCTCCTGCACTTACAGATATTCCCTAATTGTCTCCCTTACTTACCTGAGAGGCCGTTTCCCATCACAGATGCAGAGTACATTTCAAATTAACCCAGGATGTTTTGATTTTTTTTAATTTTTTTTTCCACAACCCGACACCTTTGAAGCAGACTTATTAAAATGTGCCAGTGGGGCTCATCCCTGTCCATCTTCTAGAGGTAAAAAAAAAGGAGACAAAATAAAGGGACTAACATGAGCTGAATGAAGCCGGCGAGGTGGAGATGACGCCAGAATTGAATTGCATGGCCACTTCGTGACATCCAGCCAAAGCTTCAGATCGAGAATCTTTGACTACAAGGAAGAAGCTGGCATACTCCAACACCCAGGCACACGTGAGAGATGTGTAATGAGCTACTGAGCTCTCTGCAACTGCAGAGGAACTGAACATTTAAATGAGCCAATGATGCATTATGTATATCACTGAGGTTCCTGTGCAGGAATTAATCATGATCATAAAAGCCAGAGACAAAACAACATACTCAAGCCTTTCCTAAATAGTTGTGATCTAAAGCAAAACAAATCCATTTTTCATGCCTTTAAAGATAAAGGAAATTTTAAAAGGTTCGGTTTTGCTTCCCTGCATCTCATATTGAGAGTCGTTCACTTTCAACTTTATTTGCGGATTATTGCAAATCCCCGGTACAAATCATATCATGAAATCATGTAGCTGGGACATTGGATGTGTTCTGCTAATGCTCAAGGAAGATCCCCTGAGGGAGCCATTGAGTGGAGGAGAAGGAAAAGAAAGAGAAGGGGCTAGGAGAGAGGCAGATAGAGGGATAGAAGGTGAGAGAGAGGTGGAGAAAGGGGTTACGGGACGTGGAAAGAGGGAGAAAGGCGGGAAAGAAAGACGGAGAGGAGGGAGGGCAGCGGCAGACAAGCTGCACTTTATCCTGACAGATCTCCTTTACACACTAATTTCCTTGTTAAAGAAGAGAAAATGGCACTCAATCCGGAGAAATCCTTTTCTCCCGGAGCAGGCCTGTCAGCTGAGGGATGAGTGGATACAAGCAGAGCTTTCCTCCTCAGGCGGGCTCCCCCTGGCACACAGCAGCGAGGCTACCGCTCACAGCACCGCTCTCTATCTATAGCCATAATTAATACACCATCAGAATATAATGAACCATACCATGATACATGCATTTCAGTGGGTGCTGTCGACAGCAGTCATTTAGCTGCCGGTTGGAAATCAAATGTGAAGCGCATTGATTTTTTGATCATGTCATCTCTACAAATGGCAAACAAATAGGATGTAAACATTTCATGCTCAGCTGCTGTTTATAAATATCCCTAATGACAAAATATTAAGGCTCCCCTCACAGATTTGCGGTGGCCGGTAAAGCAGGTCTGGACACTTCATCAAAGCATATTCATCACTGAATTTATAATTCGCCAAAGTGTATTAGCTCGGATTGGAAGAGGGGAGAAAAGAAAAGCCTTTTTTTTCTTTCTTTTTAAGTCAGGGGGTGTTAGCTGTTCAGTCTAGATGTTCTCATCTCCCAAGATTACTATTCGCGGGGTGTGTGTCAAGACTACTTTTCAGAAATCTCGGTAACAATTCAGATCCGATCGATAAGGAGTGACAGTTTATTCTCAGGCTTAGCACTGGCCAAGAAAAGAACGACTGAAGCATCAAGTTTAGAGGAATGAATTTGTTTTGTATTTGATTTTTCCATTAAATTTATCGCCACTTTGACTCTCCCTTTTCCTTTTTCTCCTTCTCACTCCTTCCCGCCAACTTTCGCCCCCCTCACTCTGTCACTCACATCGACAACAAGGCTGTAAACGGCTGTCAATTTCTCATCTGTGATTCCCATGTCTTCATTTTCATCCATTTTGATTGCTTCACACCCTATATCTATGATGCTTTTAGTGCTCATCGGTGACCTTGCGAGATGATGGGGAAAATTATAAAATAAATTTTCAGTGGCAGACTGAGGCCGCCCTTTATAACACTTCATCATATCTGCCGCAGACGGAAAATAGTTGCGAAACATTTTCTTACAAAACGGCCTAATGCTGGTTTGGCACAAAATCATATGGTAAATCTATTACCACTTTGTCAAGAGAAACCACTTGAGGTTTCCCACAGTGTAACAGCAGGAAAAGTGGGAAATTGTAACCCTGAAAGTGCTGTCTGATTTCTCTTATTAAAGTGTTTTCAAAATCTTCTCCCTGCTTGGATTTAAGGGTCATGGAGGAAGCCAATCAGAGGGACAGGCCAGTCAGAAAGCCAGCGGCGTGAACAGGACAGGAACCAGCTGATGAAATTCATCCATACTTCTCACTTATGATGACATGATTGATTTTCCCTCAGAGTGCTCAAATGTAGGATTGTCTTCCTACCCCCATCTCCTCCTCCATCCCGCCTCAATCTGCCCACCCACCCGCCACGCCAGCAGCTAATGGATAAAGCCTCTGTCTGTCTCAGGCACGGCGGAGAGTTGACGAGTGGAAGAACAACTGCAACGAATGAAGGGTGAAATCTGAGAGTGCAATTTTCCGTCTGTCAATCTCCCTTCAAGAGAACAAGTTGACCACCAATCAGGGGAGTCGATTTGGGGGCTGGCGGCTGATGGGAGCACTCTGAGTGACAGCATCATGTCACTACATTAACACGGCAATGAAAGACATAAAAAAGGATTTTTTTTGAAGGGCCTGGCCAGTTATTCCATTTCTGGATGTGATGTGGAGGGTCGGTGTCAAACTCCTCGGCCCTAACAACTGAACAAACTAGCGGGTTAATGCATAACTTATCACTCTATAATTGATGGTTCTGAATTTGGGGGACTCCTATCATCCACTAGGTGCTTCAAAATACAACCAATTAAACTTTACTTAATTATTAAAGGTAAGAAGTGAGGGAGAAACATGCCTTAAAAACTCTTGCTTGCAGTCAATTATGATAAAACTTTAATGAGGCTGGATAGAGAGCCATAAAAACTGATAGCCCCTCCGTCATGAATTATATATCCATATCGATTTTGTTTCTTTGCTATAAGAATTGCAGGTAATCGTATGTTACCACATGTAAAGTGCACTTCCCCGGCGAGGATAAATATTAACTATCAAATATATATGAGGTGTGTGCATTTATGACCAAGCTCATGTAGAAAATGAAGAGCAGGAATGTCGAGGCGAGGGCCATTGGGAATGGATGAAGGGTGCCACTTCTGACAGTAGGACAGACCCTTAGCGCTGCTGCCTTGAAATGTTACCTAGTTAGCGTCACAAAGAGAGGAATAAATAGTTCTTTATTATTTGTGGTTGCCATCATGTCTCTCCTAATAGACAGGCTATACTGAGTTTAAACCACATTATCCTCTGCAAGACCATTGCAATTACTCTTGAGAGCCGGGTCTGATGTGTGGATAAGGCAGGTCGCCCATGTCTTAATGAACACAAACAATGTGAAATGGAGGAAGAAGCAGTGGGGGGAAAGATAATGGCAGGGGAGGGCTTGTTTTAATAGAGACAGCACTAAGTTGTTTGCTATGATCTATGCGAAGTCGGAGAATGTTGAAACCCCAACGTTAGCTTGTTGTGATCTTTTTCCATGATCCTATTATCCAATCAATCCGAGCCCTTTTACCTCTGCATAATGACAGCAAGAGTTGGAGGAAATCCTGTTCAGGGGATCTTCGTTTGCGCGTCTTGTTGTCATTGTCACAGAAACCCCTCGCTCGCCGGACGCTGGAGGTTAAAGGGCACCAAACTGGATCACCGTGACACCCAGCGCGAACGTTATCCCCAGCACAAATCGCTCAGAGCTGGATTAATTGATAAACTGCCGCTTCACTTCATTAGCCAGACAGACCGGGCTTAACGAACGAACATGGAGAGAGTGTCACTCTGAATATGTTAATCATGACTAGCCATTATGGGCTGGGGCTCTTCCCTCTACCTCGTCTCAGTCTGAGGGCAAACTACAAAGACCACAGCCTCGCTTTAAACCCTGCGTCCGCTCGTGTAGAGCAAGGCTATTTATTGGTGATGATGGGGAAAAAATGAAGAAAAAAAAAAAGGGAGACAGACAGACTCAGGCGTGGTCATGGTGTTATTGAATATAAATATATAATAACAGTGTAAAAAATGCATCATTTGGCCTTTTCACAAAGGCAGTTGTAATATAGCGCTAGGTGAGCACTGTACTTGACGTACACACTGGAGGTGAGGGTGTCAGGGGAGAGCTCGCCGGAGAGTGAGGAGGTTTTATTGTTGCCCAGCCCTTCCGCTTAAGTGCACATGGCTGGGAGGAAGCCGGGACCTCCAGCTCTGACCTCTGCGCATGTATATTTAATAGGCCATCAGTTGGCCGGGGCAGCGCTCTGATCAGGATTCAGAGAGGGGCTTTGAACACCCCTGTGTATTCCTGAGCGTGCAGCCTCAAGCTGCTCTCCCCAGCTGTGTCAATCCGACAGCACTGTTACAGGCACCCAGACAAGGCGCTGGGCACTCCACTGCTACCGCCTAATGACTACAGAAAAAAAAAAAAGAGAGAGAGAGAGAGAGAAAAAAAAGAAGCAAAACAAACAGAAAAACAATAACATTCGGCATATGGAGCTCTGCTACCATCTAATGAGTGGGTTTAAAAACTGAAATATTACACCAGCTGATGGGTTGCGTGGGATGAGTTTGGATTACATCAACTATGCTATACAATGCTATGTTCCCCTTAATAATAACAAAAAAGGCAATCTCACGGTGACTGCACTCCGCACGCTAGTAACGATTGCGGGAAACAAGACGGCAACAGAGAAGTGCCACTCGTGTGTCTTCTCTTCTAACAAGGTATCACTATTCTTTGAATCAAATCGGCTTTGTGTGCGCAAGCGTATGGCTGCCGAAGTGCGCGCACGTTGGTGTGTGTGAGGGCAGCTTAACGAGGGTGGTTCATTTGACAGGCAATTAGTTTGCGGAGCTGCTATTGACAGCCCCTGTGCTTGTGTTTGTTCAACAGCTCTGGGTGAGTTCCACGCTCCCTGGGCTACGTGACAAAGCACCTCCGACAGGGAGCTCCTGATCTCCACCGAGGCTCGGAGGCTCGCACTGTGAGGGGGGGTGGATATGTGACAGCCTAGCAGAGAGAAGAGAGGAGAGAGCAGGGGGAGAGATACAAAACCCACAAGGGTCTATTAGGGGCTTGTTGCAAGTTAATGTAGCTACAACACACTTTTTTGTGTCGTATTCCGAAAGGCCTGAGCAATGATGTTGTCATTTGTTGTTTGATTGCAGGGGATAGCTGAGGGTAATCTTAGGAGACGCACTGGCTCGCACACTACATCCGCGCACATAAAAATGCAAAAAAGAGAGGAGACAAGGAGGTGGGGGGGGGCAAAGCTAGAGGGAGATGGAGGAGAGGAAAAATATAACAAGATCCAAACACTCTTTTATCCTCGAAAATCCCATATTCTAATGCACGGGCCGATCCCTCTTTTAGTTGCAACAGTTTCGTTTGTAGAGCCAAGCTCCAATCAATATCATTATTTTCACAGAGGATCGAAGTGCCTTCACCGAGTTAATGGGGGATTGAGGTGGTAAACGTTTACCCTCTCACTGTCAGCAGAGCAGTGGTCCATAGTGGGCCAAGATGACAGCACTGGCCCCACTGTGGACACACTGTGTGGAGATGTCCTGTGGGTAGACAGGCTGCATGGACTGTCAACCGCCTGCCATGCCCTAGATGGCCTAACATATCAGCCACTTGAGTTAGAACAGCAGCATCGGCTTCGACTTCTGCAAAAGCTAACAGAAACAAAACGACTGGCGCTGGCAGAAGCACGGCTGCTCTGCTTCATATTGTTATTGTTGATACAAGGAAAGACTGGAAATAAGACTCTGTTTTTCCTGCATTTCCCCTTTTAACAAGATTATTCCATGCAATGCTGATGCAGTTAAGTACAATATTTAATAACATGATGCGTTAACATGTCTTTGACTATGGATCAGCTGCTCTGTCCGATTTTCGAGAAATGGAGACTAATCTGCAGCTGGCAAACTGCAGAGCAAATTCTCTTGTATAGCAGCATATGCTAAATAGCTCTTCAAGCGCACAGATGCATTGCTGTAAAATACTTCTCATGTCTGCGTATCTGCATCTCCCAGATGGGTCCCAAGCTGTGCCAAACTGCATCTCATCAACAGCTATGAACTATGGCATCACATGACCACATGAGATATGTGGGGTCCTATTCTGTCTTGTCTTGGCACAACACGGTCAAGCGATGCATCATCAGGAAGCCGCCACTTTGTCAAAATGGAGGTGAGGAGAGGAAGTGGAGGGGAAACTGAGCCGTGTTGAAAGTTTTTTTTTTCTCTTTCTTTGGAAAAAAGAATAATCAGCGGAGCACAAGTTGATCTGGGTTTGCATGAGGGTGTGACAGAGCAGTGAGGGATTTCATGGGACGTTGCCGCATGATTCATTGAGTTATTGGTTTCCGCCCTGTTTTAATCGCCGGTGGTCCTGAGCCAAAAAATCTCGGAGGATTCCGGAGTGTTCTTTTCCCCACCATTCAACAGAATGGAATTTGGTCTGCAAGTGCCTCACGTCATTCGAGGCGTCCTTCACAGTTTTGGGGGCCCTAATTCAAACCACATGGAGGCCAGCGTCCGGTTACGGACCTCTGGAAGAAAAAAAAAAAGCAGAAAAAAAAAAGAAGACACATTCCCATTGGCTGCTTCGGGATGGGAAATGGGGTGTCGCGATGGAGAAAGATAACAAACACATCTAAGTGGGAGTCACAACATGGCCAAAGTACACACACATTCACATGCAAAAATATACATGCACATGTTCACACACAGCGACATACACAAATATACAGAAATACACACAGAGACTGCGAAACGTACACTTATGGTCCTGCAAAAGCTGTTTGCTTGACATGATGGAAGAATGAGCAGCAGGCTCTGTAATATTGGCCCTATTCTTCATTGACAAGCATATATATTTTTTGCTGTTCCCAACTGACTTTGCAGCGCTGAACTCCATTTATGAATTATCTGACATATTTCCTGCTATTTTTTTGACAGGAGTACTCAGAGGAAATTTCAAGGCACCTTTCTCCTGACAAGTAGAAATATCAATATTTGAATAAATTGCAGATTTGGATCTCCTCACATGGATGCTCTCCAGCAAGAGAAAGTGCATGTGTGTGTGCGTGTGTATGGTTGCATGACTGTGTATTTGTACACGTGTGTTTTTGCTTGTGTGTGAGTGAAGGGAATGGGAAAGGGTTTGTTTCATTCTGTTACCACAGTCTTATCCCCCCGAGCCCGCAGGCAGAAATCTGTATGCAGCATTTCATTAGGAGAGAGCTCGACTGAGTGACATGTGAAGCACACCTCGCCGTCGACCTGATGAAGTTTACTTCTCTCAAACGACAAAAAGCCACTTTGTAGACTAGCCCCTTTTTTCCACAGAGGAAGAGAGGGGGTGATGGCGGAGCACCAATAAAAGAATCATGAATGTTGTTTCACAGAATGACAGGTCTATCTGTGCACAAATATTTCTCTTTGAGAAAAATGTAAGCTTCAGAGCCCCCCCCCCTCACCTTTTAGAGTAGATTTGACTTGATAGAACTGACAGTGTCGGAAATATGATCACCTAAATTCTAAGCCTTGCAGAAAACAGCTGACAGGAGGAACAAAAGGGAGAACGGTAACAGATTGTTCTTATCTTACAGAAGTGGCAGGTTTTATCTGAGGAAAGCAGCATTTCACCCACTGAACTAAATAACTTACAAACAAATACGCCGTTGTCCTACAACCTTGATAAATACACCATCTGTGCATCGGAGGTCAATGTCAAGCATCCATAACACTCAGCGCTGTCCTCTTAAAGCTGCCGGTGTTACGTATGAGAGACTTCTGCCTATCTGTCTCACTCTGTTTAGCTGCAGTAGCTGCCATGCTGTCTGCATGTCCGCTGACGCCGCTGATAGATCACTCTCCTGGCCACCCTTTCAACCTGCCCCCTCCTCTTTGCACCCCACCATCATTTCAGGGAGGCTGAGAAATGGCTTAGCCATGTGGGGTTACTCAGGTACCAAAAAGGCTGCGACCTCCCTGACCCCCACAGGCGACCTTCCTGACCGGAACGCCATACTTTCTCCCTCTCCAACAGAAAACAAAAACAAATCTTATCGTGCTCCTCCGCCAGCTCAAAAGGAGGGTGGAAAAAAAAAGGAAAAACCCCTCTATCAGCGCAGAGCTCTGACAACCATCTATCCACATGACCTGTGATTTCACCGACAGGGTCTGCTTGACACCCGCAACAGAGAGGTGACGGCATGCAGGTTGTCCGTGTCTCGCCTCGCCTGCCCTTATCTCCTCTCCTCTCCATCTCTCTTGTCCCCACGTCTTGTGTGCACAACTTAATAAGCAAGCAAGGGGTAGATTCCCATTATGGAAACCCTGGAAAATGGCCCGGACATTTCCCCTCGTATCTGGGATCTCCATCTGGAGAGCGCACCCTCGCTCTTACTGCCCCCCTCGTCCAATCTCAGTGTGTGTTCTGGTGAGCCTATGCTGCCGAGATGGCTTTCACTCTCCACTGGCTACAATGAGATTGGCCCACCAGGTTGACTCTATTCGAATCGACAACCCATTTCAATAACGTAACAAAACAGAACAGAGTGGCGATGCTGAATAAAACATTTCTGAAGAGTGCCTGGGGGGTTGGGGGGGGTTAAGATGGGATTTTAAATGATCTAAATTTGTAAGATTTCAACACATTTCAGCTTAAACAGTCATTTATCTCCACATAAAAATTAAAGTGTCTCATACTTAGTGATTTAATAATGGAGAGGAGTTTGGTTAGTTTCCTGCAACGCTGGAGTGTGTGTCTGTATGAGTGCTCCCACATCAGGTAGAGCTGCTTCATAACTAAACTATGTAGTTAACAGACTAATAAAGATTACACTGAGGTCAGCAAGTCACTAATCCCCAGCATTATTAGTAAAAACACAGCCCTACAGCTTACAGCATGCACCTCATCCCATCTGAGTGCCTATGCACGTGCATAAGGTCCGAACATAATATAGTGTGACTTAAACCATACAATGAGAAGAGAAAATAAATATGCTAAGAGCTGCAGGGGTAGACCGGGCCAGGCCTCTGCGGACCGATGTCATCACTCCCTCTGGTCTCAGCTGCACTCCCCACCCGAGCGAAAGGCTCAATGATTGTGGAGGGCTCAGCTTCCCTCTAAGAAAGCAAACCGGAGCTGCAGTCCAAACAAGGCAGAGCCAGCAGTGAGGGAGCACAGCCGCACCAGGCGGCTCGGGTTTAGCATCGCCTCCGACCTGGCTGGCCCCTGGGCTTGCATTAGTCCCCCTGCCCTGCCTCAGTAGGACAAACAAACAACCGCCACTTACACAGTCAGGGACGAGCAGCGAGGCGGGGAGAGCCGGTGCCACCAGCGCTGTGCAGAGGGGAACTTGACCCAATTGGATTTGCTTTATCACCCCATATAATGACTCCCAGACTGGCCTGTTCCAGCGGTTTCGAAAAATAAAAGATTACAAAAAAAAAATATCTGCTTGCCTACCATTCTGAGTTTTGCCCAAAATGGGCAGTTCCCCCCCCAAAAAACAGATGGGGAGGCATCTCAAAAATGTTCTCTGCCTCTGGGGACATGTGGTTTTCCCCATCATTATATAACTGTAAACTCCTGGATGTCAGAGATTGGGGATAATAACTTTCAGATGTTGGCAGCCCAGGCCAATGCTGGGACCTGCTGGATGGGAACAGTTATGTGGCAGAGGAGAGGAAGTCCGAAAGATTAGGACAAAGATGTGACAGGGAGGAAAGTGGATCTGGCTGGAGCTCAATGGGTCGCCCAGCTGTGCTCCAGCGTGTTCGGCACTGTACCGGGCCCTAATGATGATGGTGCAGGGGAGCTCTGTGTGTGCGCGGGGTGGCAAAAGAATGAGTGAAAAAATGAATATCAAAACCACAGGAAATCATGTCATTGTGTTAAAATGCTAAAATCAAGCTCAAGTGATCCGCCACTTTTAACTTCCCCTCTCAATTCTCTTGTAGATTTGATATGACAGTTTTAGCACTCCCGATTGCTGTGCAGATGTGCTTCTAATTCAGAAACAGACACACCTCTTTCAATAAATGAGTCCTTATAGAGGTGTCATCCTGTTAAGCCATTTTTATTGGTTTGTATCACATGGCGGGACAGGATCATTGTTCACGGGTTGCCAGTCGCTGGTGTGGTCAAGGTTTGGTCACTTTTACATTCTTCGCTCCTAAAACGAAATGAAACATCTCCTCGTATTTTTATGTATTCCATCTGGTCACTGCATGGTAAAAAAGTAGCACAGTCCTGTTTTTCTTCTTTTTGAATTTTTTTTTTTTCCCCCACTTGCTTTAAAGTATCGATCGCAGTGCTGAACAAGCAGAGGAGTGTTTTTTATTGTAAATCAATACTGATCGATCTGCAGCCTGGGTGTTGAATATGGATCAATATCACACCAGGCTGAGGAGGAGATCTGATTTCAATTGGCAAGAGAAGCCCGCAGCAGGTTTCCATCAAGCGGTAATTCAAGACATGGGAACATAAGTCAGATGGATTGATATAGACTAGCCAGGACCTTTCTTGCCACTGAACCAGCACAAGGAAATTTCTGTCATATATCATTAACGCAGTTGGGGCCGGCAGTAAAAAAGAGGGGGAGCGCAGTACCTCAGTGACCCTCAATGAAGAGCTTTGGTCAAACATTGAATAAACGCTCCATTATTAACGTGCACGTTGTGCTTTTTTTTAATATAAAGGATAAAAAGTAACTGAGTCTAACAGTAAAAGCTGGAGCTTGACTCTCTGTGCAAACACACACACACACACACACGCAACACAATGCGGTCATGTTCTGTGGAACTTCTGGTACTGATTATGCAGAGGTCAGCCTGAGATTCATACTGTAAGCTGTTATTAATTTACTGAACAAATGTCCAAGAGAAAACTAGTGAATGGTGAAATATTTTTTTTCCTACACTTATCATACGGTTGATCTTTATCAAACCTGCACGTTTGTTTAATTTAACACAGCAACAAGACACGTAATGCGATTTAACGCATGCGTCGCCGGAGCGCATCGAGCTTGCGTGGATGTTAAAAAAAAACAAAAAACTGGTCACCTGGTTCATTCATCACTTGTTTGTGATGCTTGAACAGAAGGGCACTGTTCCAAATGACAGCATTGTAAAACAATAAAAACAGAGCTATAGTTAGAAATAACTTGTCACTTTTAATAAATGACACTGGTTCAGGGCTCTTTCTCTGGGGCTTCTCCTCCGATACATCCCAGGCACCCCTGGGGCCAACAGAGCAGCCAGCAGACCAGCTCGTTTCCCCGAGGTAACTGATGACCCTATCCCTGAATTCCCCCATCTTTGTCCTGTGACCTCACACCAGCGCGAGAAGGACCATGTCCGATGAAATCTTCCGACTGCTTCCCATCCTAATCTCGCCCCGTGTCACACTACAAATTGCTACATTCAGAAAATGGAAATAGATTGAGGTGGAGGTGGAGGGGAGGGAGAGACGGAGGTAGGGAAAAAGGGAAGGAAAAGGCAGGGAGGAGTGGGGAGGGGGGGGGGGGTGCAGAGGAGTGAGCATCGACAACCAGTCCCCTAAGAAAAATACTTGAGGAAGGAACGACTCGGGAGATCCCAACATGGAATCACATCTCAGCGAACATATTGATCTGATTTACAAAACCTCCACTCTAATGCGAAACAAATGGCGTGGGCGTGAACTGGTACTTAACCATAAAACCCCAGCATTACTCCGTCTCCGATGAAATACCACATATATCCCTCACCGGGGCCTAATGTGCTGTTTTACGGCCAGATACGACTGAGGTTGACCCAACAGTTTGTTTGACAATTAGGGGAAACCTAATAAGGATTGAATGGGAGCGCCAACATGCCAAAAGAAAGAAACGGGACCCTTTTTTACAAGAAAAAAAAAAAAACTGACCCTCACAGAAAAAAAAATACATTTGAGAGACATGAGACATTAATGTGATTCACAAAATCAGGACCTGTTTGACAAAGCCCTTGCATCATCTCATTATTACTTTAACAAACCAAACATCCTCAAAACAGCTCCAAAGTTTAATTATAAAAGAGTGCTGCTAAATATTTGAGAAGGAGTGGCATGTTTAATTCACTTCAGATTTAATTTCAACGATGTACGCTTTTCTGACTCCGGTGGCTTATTGCAACACCGTGTCAGGGAAATATGAATATAGTTTAATAGATTGTTTGCTGTCATAATATCAAAAACAGATTACTTACATTTCTCCACAGCTGGATTTAAATCACATATACAACACAGTAAACCAAGTTAGTGAGTGCCACATAAAAAACAACATACTTTAAAAACATGCACACACTCACACACACACAAAAAAAACACATCTCTGATAACTTTTTCTTCCTCCTCTTCAGTTTGTGTATGTGTGTGATTCTGTATATACAAGGTCCAGTGTTGCTCTTGGCCCAGCATTCATCCCATCACCCCAGCTCTGGCCTTGTTTCTGTCAGCAGTGAACCAGGGGAGTAAAAGAGTAGGAGGTGGAGTGGGGGGAGAGAGAGCAGGAGAAGGAAAGGAAGAGAAGG
>JAVQJG010158238.1:0-25933 GCA_036024015.1 Craterocephalus amniculus
TGTAGGTACGTAACGATTCACTCAAGCCACGATTCGATTTGATTCTCGAAGTTGTCGAATTTGTTTTTTTTGCAATTTTGTGACCTTCTATTACCTGTTGTACTAACAAAACTTAACACAGAACAAATAATTATTATAGATATGGAAATGATCACAAATATTTTTATGAACAAAAGGAGTATTATATGTTTTGAACATCATCTGCATTGATGGTATTGATGCATTGCATGCAAATCGATTTTCCTTTTTCCTACATTGATTGCTACTTAAACCAGTTTAAATCGATTTTAAATTGATTTTCGAAGTATGCAACACAGGGGAACTTAGTTATTCTTCTTTTGGTCTTTAGATGATTTAAGTCACCAACAAAAATAATTTTTCTATAAATTCTGTAACTTGTAGGTTCAGCGGCACAATGTGTTGAATGAAAAAGAAGAGACGGTGGAGTTGTGCTCCTCGGTTGAATGTAAAGGCATTATTGGAAACGATGGCAGACATTATATTCTGGACCTTCTTCGTACTTTTCCTCCTGACCTCAACTTCCTGCCTGTGGACGGAGAGGAGCTGTCTCCTGAGAGCCAGCGTCAAGGCTTCCCTCGCCAGCACCGCCATCGCTTGGCTTGTCTTCGGCAGGAGCTCATTGAGGCTTTTGTTGAGCACAGGTGTGTTTGGAACTTCCTTTGTTTTCCCTAAAGACTCTTCTGAAAGTTAACTTGTTTGTCTATCGTTCTTCAGATACCTTCTCTTCATGAAGATGGCAGCGTTGCAGCTCATGCAGCAAAAAGCAAACAAGGACTCGTGCAAACTAGATGCACCAGCCATCACTGAAACCTCAGAAGCACCCATAGAGAGCAACGCAGACACAAGCCAGACACAGACTGCTGCTGCACAGTCATCCAATGCAACAGAGGCCTCCACAGATAGCATAAGCCAGACAGACAGCAGCCCCTCTGCTGCCTCACAAACTGCACCAGAGAGCGAAGAAAAGTCCTTGAAGCCCACAACAAACGGGCCTCTAGATCCCGCAGCTACCCAGAACGGGGAATGCAAAAGCCCACTGGAGGGTAAGGAGCTTGAGGAAAGTATTCCAGGATTAGCCCAGGCCAAAGAGCTGGCGGAGACCTTAGTTGGCGAAGACGGATCTAGTATTGGTACGTCCAGAAATGCCCCCCCAAAAAAAGCAAGGCTTGGACGATGCAGGGAGAGCTACTCTGGTAGATGATTGTGCAGACAAAAAGCAACGTTAAATCAGACCTGAGGGGCGTGCATGCGTTTTTCACTTCTTTCCACCTGACTAGCTGTCCCTGCCCAGTCATAAGCCTGCAGAGGGGAAGAGAGTGTTGGTTCCCCCGATCCACCCATCTGCAGCATGTGACCCTGTGTGTAGAACGATTTCACCCAATAAACTTAATAATCACTTGCTGTGCCAATTTATCCCAAATTGTTTTGGAGTGCAGAAATAATCCATTTTCGAATGATTTGAGTCTATCCTGCTTCACAGTAATCTGATTGTTAAACCAATCAGTAGTGTGTGTGTAGTTGAGATCAAATGGTGGTGGGCGCTTAATTTGTGTGTTGGGAAAAAAGGTGTCTTTTTTTGTTTTGTTTTAATTGTGAAAGTGTTTGTTATCATATTTATTTTTTTAGAACTTAGGGTTATCTGTCACTACTTTTAACCTTTTTTCCCTGTTCGTGTTGCTTTAACTCTAAACAGACCCCAAAAGTCGTGAGGTGGTTCTGAACGCCTGCAAAGCCGTCGGATCCATCAGCAACACATCTTTCGATATCCGTTTCAACCCAGACATTTTCTCTCCAGGTGAGTGTGAAATGATATCATAATCTAACTCCGATGCACTCTGCTTGAATTAACCATGTTTTATCAGGTAAAGTTGTAACACAATAGTTTGACTGCTTGGAAAGTTAATTTTGTGCTGGAGGCCTGAAATGTTTGCAGATGGGTTGCTCCTTTCAAGCTGATGAAATTCTCCCTGTTTGGGTTTGTTAGTATTTAACCCATCTTCACTCCTTATTAACTTTACAAGGGAAAATAAGCATTAATGGTGTTTGTATGTGGTGTTGAATCAGGAGTACGTTTCCCTGAGGACAGTGTGGAGGACATACAGAAGCAGAAGCAGCTTCTGAAAGATGCCGCTGCCTTCCTTGTGTCCTGTCAGATCCCCTCCCTGGTCAGTGATGCTCACAGGATGATTAACTTCATTTACCAGCAGATATTTGTGCAAGTGTTTATCATATTTATATGGGATTTTTTATTTTACAATTTTAAAATCTTCCTTTTTTTTGCTAAAAAATCTTGGGATTTTATTTATTGATTTGTTTTTCACAATTTTAAGATGCTTTTTTAATGCTTTGCTTATGTATGTAATATGAAATGAAAAGATATGACAGGCATGAACAATAAAATGATGATGGTATTTATTTGTGTTTGTGTTTTCTAACCAGGTGAAAGACTGTTTGGACCATAGTGCTCTGCCGATGGATGGAGCTACACTAACGGAGGCCTTGCACCAGAGAGGCATCAATGTTCGCTATTTGGGCACGGTTCTGGAGTTTGTGGAGAGGACGCCTGCCAAAGTGCAGCTTGAGCACTTATATGTAAGCCTGGTCCAAACATTTCACACCACGCTGCACGCTTGGCGTTAATTATTCTGATATTTTATTTTTTGCTATATCACAGAGAATAGGAATCATTGAGCTGATCACAAGATGCGCAAAACATATCTTCAAAACATACCTCCAGGTCTGTAGCATTGAACACAAAGTAACCTTTTTTATAAAAGGGGCAAAATCCTCAATAATTAGATGACTGTTTTTTAATGTTTTGTCCTCATGTAGGGCGTAGAGTTGTCCGCTCTCTCTGCAGCTGTAAGCCATTTTTTGAACTGCTTCCTAAGCTCCTTCCCCGACGCTGTCGCTCACCTGCCTCCTGATGAGCTGGTGTCGCGACGCAAAAGCCGCAAACGTCGCAACAGGGTCCCCGGCGGCGGCGACAACACGGCGTGGGCCAGCCTGACGCCCAGCGAGCTGTGGAAGAACATCGCCTCGGAGGCTCAGAGCTATTATCACTTCACCATACAGTGGTAAGGGCCCCTTCTGCTTCTTTTGAACCAATAGTTAAGCTAGAAAGTGTGCAAGATGACAACTTCTATTAATCTCCCTTGATGTCCTAATATTTTTGTCTTCTTTATTCTTCCTCAGTGAAAATGTTGATCAAGTGGTGGAGAAATACAACCTCCAGAAAACCACCCTTCTCCGAGAAATTTCAGTCAAAACTGGAATTCAGGTAAGTTTAACTTCATCTTACTGAATGTTCCTCACTTTTTTCTGCCCTTTCTTTATAATCTAAGAGGAACCTTTGTATTTGACATTAGATCCTGATAAAGGAGTACAACTTGGAAAGCCGCCACAAGCCGGCCTTCACAGAGGAGGACATCCTGAACATTTTCCCCGTCGTGAAACACGTGAATCCAAAAGCCTCGGACGCTTTCCACTTCTTCCAAAGCGGGCAGGCCAAAGTGCAGCAAGGTTAGCGATCACATAGCTCCCGTTTAGATGGAATCAAACATAACATTTTCTACACTGTAAGCTTTAAAATGTGGAGATTTTAAACTGAGCTCTTCGTTTTATTTAAACGTTTGTCTCGGTTGTTGTCAGGTTTTCTGAAGGAGGGCTGCGAGCTGATCAACGAGGCTCTCAACCTCTTCAACAACGTGTACGGAGCCATGCACGTAGAAATCTGTGCCTGTCTTCGCCTGCTGGCACGCCTTAATTACATCATGGGAGACCACCCTGAGGTAAGCATGAATAAACAAAAACATAAATGTTGTTTAACTGCGACCATAAATGATATATTTTGTGCTTTTTACATGCAGGCTCTGAGCAACCAGCAAAAGGCTGTTCTGATGAGTGAGAGGGTTCTCGGCATCGAGCATCCCAACACAATTCAAGAATATGTAAGTTGTCAAATGTAGGTGGTCGCTTTTGTCCAGATAAATAAGTTTTAATATCCTTTTCACCCACGTTTGTTCCCTTTTATGTTTCAGATGCACTTGGCTCTGTACTGCTTTGCCAATGGCCAGCTTTCCACCGCCCTGAAGCTGCTGTATCGCGCTCGTTACCTCATGTTGTTGGTTTGTGGGGAGGACCACCCAGAGATGGCGCTAATAGACGTAAGTGCAATCTTGAGGTTTTAATACTTTGTAAATGCTCCTGATGTCGTTATTACAGAGTAAAGTTAATAAGTCCCACCTTCTTGCTTCCACAGAGCAACATCGGGCTGGTGCTGCACGGCGTGATGGAGTACGATTTATCTCTGAGATTCCTGGAAAATGCCTTGACAATCAACACAAAGTACCACGGACCTCGCTCTCTCAAAGTGGCACTCAGGTGAGAAAAGACCCCAGAATTTTATCGCTTGAGATTGAAAATACTGTTCACGCAAATATTTAGGATGCATCATGTCTTCCAGCCATCATTTGGTTGCGAGAGTTTACGAGAGCAAGGCCGAGTTCCGCTCCGCGCTACAGCACGAGAAGGAGGGTTACACCATCTACAAGAACCAGGTGGGCCCTGCAGGAGCCCATACTCCTGTCTCATCATTTGCGAAGAAATGTTGTCTTACATTTATTTTGTTTCCCTCGTAGATGGGCGAGGCTCACGAGAAAACTAAGGAGAGCTCGGAGTATCTGAAGTATCTGACCCAGCAGGCTGTGGCCCTGCAGAGAACTATGAACGAGATCTACAAGAACGGCTCCAATGCCAGCATCATGCCTCTCAAGGTGAGCATCCAGTCCGAATTGTTTTTCTGTTCCCCTTTTTTTTACTCTGTCCACAATATTTAGTATTTCTGTGTTTGTGTCGTTCTGTTTTCCAGTTCACCGCCCCCAGCATGGCCAGTGTCCTGGAACAGCTCAACATCATCAACGGCATCATCTTTATACCACTCAGGTAGCGTCAGAGAACTTTGATGTGTTTTTTCTGTATTGAATATACTATGAAAAACTTTTTTTTACCAAAACCTCATGACATATTTAACCCTTTGAAGGCCAACCCAAGAAAAACTATTGAAAAAAGTTTTTTTTTTCAAGTCTGAAGTACTTATTTAGCCCTTTAAAAACGTGAAAAATAAAGATTGTGGGGGCTATACCATTCATTACCATTTGAGGTCAAAATTAATGTAGTGCAGTCTTCTGCTTCCTGGCATCCATTGGGGGGCAGAAGACAAGTTTAGTATTGTATTCTGCAGAATTTTGAGCAAAGATTTTACCATAAAGCGATGCAAAATGTCTCAAACATGTATCCAATATGACATGTTTGGCTTCATATGGTTAATGTGACATTTCATTTAATTATTAGTAATCTTTTATATTTATTTCCTTTTTAGCCAAAAGGATCTGGAAAACCTAAAGGCAGAGGTGCAGAGGCGACAGCAGCTACAAGAGCTGGGAAAGGGTGACGAGCCCATCGAGGACAGCCCGCTGGAATTAGAAGACAAAATTCCCGTCGATTAATACTCAAAAGCCCTCCACACAGCAATTTTTCTGCTAAATGGGGAGCTGGAAGGCTGTGACTTAACAGCCAAGTCATCAACCCTGTGGACCTGAGAACCAAGCAGTCTAAATCAGCATTGAAATAACAGGGGGAGGGTAGGGGTCAGGGCAAATCTAGAAACAAACTGTATGAACTGTAGGACAGAAGGTATACAGAGCAGCAGTTTCCTACAGGGTAGGAGAGGGAGCGAGGAGGGCGTACAAACACAGAATCAATGTAAAGTGCAATCTGAATCATCCCAGGCCTGTGAACCTGGGGGGTAGAGTCACTGAAGGTTTTGGCTGCTTCGAAATATATTTGAAAGAGTGGTTGCAGCTGGGGGAAGGAGACCAAGAACGACCATGACATTGTAAACCAGAGCCTTATCCACTTCAACATCATCCCCAAATCATGCTTTGCTCTAACTTCCCACAGAAATGTTAGCCCAGGATCATGTTTCATCCCCGCCATTGCCTAAAGAACCTCGAAGATGCCCAGACATGTAGATCCCCCACACCCCCCTTCCCAGGTGCTTTAAAATGGCACAGCACCTAGCCTGTCTGAGAACTCAGGGGTTCTTTCTACAGTGCACTAAGACCAGAATACAGTCAATAAATTTGAGATTTTTCATGTTGGGGTATCAGAATGTAAACTCCCTCATCATTCTTAGATGTCCCTGATGGTTAATAAATGTAATCACTCTGTCATCTGTATGTACAACATCCCAGGAGGGTGCCTGCTGTGTCCGTGTGTTTTCTGTTTTCTTCAAATGAGCAAACAACACAGTCAGCTGTCTGTCCATCATTTAGTTTGGTTTGATTTTGCCGTCTCCCCCCTTTTTATTAAGTAAATGGATTTTGTTTAAGTGCACAAGAGAATCAAAAAATAATTTATGCCTGTTGATCATCAGTTAATTTAAGCCATGTCTGTTTTATAGAAAATGTATAGAGGTGGGAAAAGATGTAAAAATCTATCGGGTTTAGACGGATACATGATGTTAATGGAAAAGGCAAAATTGAAATACGTCCATTTTATCTGTAGATTTCTACACTATATGCTAGCTGTGTTCAATCTATTTTTACACGCTGAAAGAAAATATGTGCATGTGTGTTTGACAGTGTGTGTGTGTGTGTGTGTCTTTGTGTAGTCTGACAGAAAACCCGTTGGCCAGAGCTGCTGCAAAGCTTGAAAAGAGGCCGAGCGAACATTTGCTTTCTAAGTGTTTTTTATGTCTACGTATATTAAAGCTGTTAAATGACAGATGCCCATTTCTTAAAACATTCATGGCCACCGATGTTGAAAATCTGCTTATGTGTGAAGTTGGTACTGAACTTTTACCGCTTCTCGAGATTGCACGGGTGCTCAACATTGGCAGTAGTGACAGCTTTTTTGTATCTGGATTTTTTTCTTTTTTGTTTGTTTTTCTTGGGTTTTGTTGTGTTTTCCGTTATTGGATCAAGTCACCTTTTCATAAGTGTCAGAGACGTAAAACTAGACAGGAGCGAGGGGGGTTTAGTGCACTTTCATGTGCTGTGCAAAGCACAGCATCACCAAAAGTGGACAAAAGCAGGGCTGCCTCAATGTGATGTACCAAAAAAAAGAGACCGAAAGGTTTGTTTGTATACATGCAGTGTATTCCTCCAACAGAGATTTGTTACTTAATTGTTGCAGTGTGTAGATGTATGTGATTAAAGCAATAGAGCGGTGCTGCTGGAGCTAATTGTTTTTAGAAAAAAAAGCAGTTTTTCCTGGCAAAAGAAATGCAAGATGGACTGCTTCCAGTGCAGGCTGCTATGCCTGAAACAAATAAATCATACAAAAGTGATTGGTGGCCTCTTCAGCCCGAGGGATTGGGGTTCCCACGATGATCTCTACCCTGAAACATGTCGCATCAACATGTCACACAGCATGATGTGTATGTGCCTATTATTTATAATTCTTAATGGAAATGGTGATCATGGGTAAAACTCAACAGTATATAAAGCTAACATTTACCTCGCGATTTTGTTTTCTGGGTGGCTTGTATCATATTCTTACTTTTTGTGCTCACTGGTAACACCAACCCTCTCCAGAAGGTGGCGTTGTAACATCTTTCTTGTTGAAGAGGAAGAAAACGTTTCAACGGGAGAGGATGTTGCAGTGAAAGTGCACGTTTGGATCTTGATAAACCTTTTCTTGATTTCCAGAAGCTGTAGCAATCCAATTAACTATTTAAGTCTAATAATTAGGTATTTTGATAGTTTATCCGAAAAAAAACTTACTGAGATTGATGAAACAGGGAGAAGGTTTAATTAATAAACAGATTAAATTTGTTTGCATGAAGCCCATGAAAAGATGTTATCTGGAACTGAAGATTAGCGTATTCTTTTGCACACAGGTTACATTTGTAATTATGTTGCTCTTATATGCAAAGTGGTTGGGGAAATTAATTTTTATATATGAAAGTGGATTGAGATTGGAAGGATGGATTTTATTTCTCCTGGTTATATTAATTTATTTGATCTGTGTGTGATTCCCTAAATGAGTGGTAGCTTTGCTTTGACATCTCTTCTGAACAATGGCTTCTTCTATGCCCAATGGTCAAGTCTGCTTTCCTCTAACTGTGATTACTATTTGTGTGTTGCTCGTACATCACAATTATTTCTTTTGCTCTGAGTGGGAGTATTTTATATTAAAATTAGCAAATTAATCAGAACAATATTTGCTTCGAGTTTTTCTAACTCATACAAGTGGGATGTGGTTGAGCAAGAATCTGGATGTGAGTAAAAATGTAATTTAACCCAATTGTATAAAATATCTTATGTAGAAGGTTTATATAGAGCGGTTGGAGAAAATGTTTTAGCTGCCTGACAAGGGATCCTGTAATTTACATGATTACCCATATTTTACATGTACTTAACATGTTAATGTAAAGTGATCAAGTACCAAAATTACATCTGAATTGCAAAATACACTGTACATACAACTGGGGTGAAAAACTAGAACACAGACCCACATTAACCCTCCAAAGGGAAAAAAAGAATAAAATCCCGCTTTTAATCCTAATAATCATATTTTGCACCAATATACAGGCATAATTTCTATTAAATGAAAATCTGAAGCACCATACTTCTCTGTTTAAATGTTTAAAGGGATTTAATGACAAGTCTCTAAATCAACATTTAACATATTCAAGTATTAATTCAAAATGTATTGAAAACATTACACAGTTGACAAGTCAAGTAAGAGTTAACGCTAGAAATATTATTTCCCTTTTCTACTGTCAAGGGCGTGCGCACTCCCGACGGACAGTGAACGCGAGTTTCGTGCGCGTACCCTTGTGAAGGCGACTGCGGTAGCGAACGAAAAAACAAGCAAGCAGAGCTGAGGAGACAAGACGGCCAGTTTACCTCCACATCACAAGATCATATTTTGAAGCGGAATTTTCACGCCCTGCTGGGTCTTGGTACCGTTACAGACGGCTGAGGACATCTACGGGCACAGACAATAGGGTGAGTTTGACTGGTTCTCGATTACGAAGCCGGCCACAGTCGAAGGAATCTGGCGTTAGGTGGGGAAAATGACGATGTGGCTGTAATTTTTGCACCTCCTTTTTATGTCTCAAAATGGCGGATAGGCCGTTAGGACTGGAGCAGCAGGTACCCTGTCAGCGGAGTTTATCCTAGTGTTAAAATAAACTATTCTTGGGGACATACGCTAATGTAAGTCGCAGCCCGTTGTTTAAGTTAATAGCTAACCAAGCTTATTTCCACATTGTCATTAGGGTTAAGAGTTAACGCGCAAGCTAACTTTCTGCCGGGAGGCTAACTTCGCAAACATTAACTTTAGCTAACATTAGCTAACGATAACCGGGTATAGAAAACAATGATGTACCGACTGACTCAGGTGTCTTATGATCCATGTTCGGAACACCTGTACGTATTAGGGGTATGTCACTGTCACCATATTTTAAAGCTGCATTTGGCATCCAACCGATGTCAGTATAAAGCAGTAATTAGTTTGCTGTGATGTTTTGCAAACATCCAGGCTCTCAACCTTGTAAAAACCACAATGACTTGCTCAAATGACGATATCAAGGGTCTTATGTATGATATATGGTTGGCAATTTGTTTAATCATCAAACAGTTTATGTATTTAGTTTTAAAAAATGGATGCAGCTGCTGCAGATTCCTACTGCTGCTGCACTTGGTAGTGGCATTTTGAAAGGCTTGAGGCGACACTCGTCATCTGGTTTGCGTTGCATAGATATAATTGTAATTGACCATTTGGTTGTCCGGTGGCGGTTTGGTCCATGCCCCCTGAGTATTTTTTTCTCTACTGCTGATAGCTGTCATACTGCTGGTTGCTCGCTGATGGCCGCTGCCACGCTTAGCTGAAGCTCTCTTCATTTGCGTCAGGTTGTGCCTCACGCTGCTTGTTGGCACCCTGTTAGAAAACCAGGGTGGAGCACCTTGGATGCGATTTGTTTGTACGAGTGCTCCACATCATGTCTATGCCTGGTTTTTCTCTCTCATTGTGTGGAGTCGCGACCTGATCATTTTATTTGGGAATAGCGAGCCAATGTTCGGGCAGCTCAAAAGGCTTTTCACTGTTTTGACCAGCCTGGATACAAAGCTTTTGTCAATACTTGGATGTGTTACTTTCTTTTTAATCTTTGTGAGGACTGCCCTGTAGCTGATCGATGGAATGATGGGTAATTGATGAAACTGTTTATCTTTGGAAAAAAACTTGAAAGCTTGAAAATGAAACATTGCTTACCTCTCAGGTGCTTTTCTCCTTAAATCTATTACCAACTTGAAATGACTCAGGAAATGCCAACATATCTCCATGCTTTAGCTTTGATTTAAATCGGTACAGTGTTTTCAGATGAGGAATATCTTGCTGCTTTTGGTTGGTATGAGTGGATTGATTTAAAGCTTAGATTTACAAAACTCTGGTCCAAAATTAGGTTTGATGCAGGTGGGGGTGTTGATATGCCATGCCCCCATGCTGTGTTCTCCTAAGTTTTCCACAACTGTCCACATTTACCCTGTGGACAGGCTATGACTGCCGACACAACTTGAATTTCTTTGTTGGTATCCCAAATAATGGCACCTCCATCTGTTCTGATTGAGTTTCTTTTTTCTATGTCTTTATTTTCTTCCACAATACCACCAGTGTAACATTAATTAGTGTGTAATTTCATACCACATTCCAAATTGCTGATTAGTTGACCCAAGTTCTAGCTGCAGTCACATTGCAAGATTATTTTCTCCTAAATGTCCCAGGCTGCTGGTCATGAGATTTACAGTGTCTATCCTTATAAGTCTTATTGTGAAAGACCGAAAAGACCCAACCGTTTTAGAGTAATGAAAAGTTTGGTCACCTTCATCTAGATGTTATATTGAAATAGTTCCAATTACAGTTTTAGGGTTTGATATTAGTTTTATAGTTACCTTATTTGTTTAAGCCACAAAGTGGCTGCATAAATATGGTGCTATTACATCAGGGCTCTTGTCAGGAAGAGGAAGTTGGAGTAGGGGTGCCCAAAATGGCAAAAATATATCTTGAATTGTTTGTAATAAAATCACGATTTCGATGATTTCCTCATAGGGCTTGGCAATATATCTATTTTAAAATATATTCATACTTCGTCACATGAGATATGGAATGGGGGAATATTGTTTATATAGAGTAAGCTTGTTTTGAGCTAAGAATATCTCTTTCTTAGCATTGTGCACAACTGTATCCTTGTAATGGTCATTGAAAGTAATTTTTTAGCATTTTAATACACATCTACTTTAATTTCAGTTAAATTTCTCAATGCACATGGGCTTCTGATCCTTAATAAAAGTGCATTTAGCACTCAAGACTGTAAATTTGAACTGTCAGTTTACTTGACAAAAAATAAATAAATATCGAGATATATATCGTGATAAAAAAAAAATATCATTGAGATATGAAATTTGGTTCATATCGCCCTGCCTTACTTCATCACGATCTTGTATGTTTGAGACTGATTTGCAAGTCTCTGAACAATGCAACAAAGCAATTTCTCTATGGAAAACAGTCATAAAGGCGATTCTTCTTTCATTCATCTACCGTTTTTTCCTCCGTTCTTCTTCTCTTCTTCACTGAGTTGTTTCTGCTCAACATTGCCACCATGGTTTACGGTAGTATTACTCCACCTTCTGCTTCAAGTTACTGATGGTTTTGTTGGTACACCAGCATAGAACGGCAACTTATAGAATGTGACCTACCTAAACCATCCATACGATCTCCTTCATGATCTAATTTCGTCATATCGCACACTCCCTAGGTTAAATTAGAAGGTTTAATATAATGATATATTTTGGACACATTGGATGATGATGATAATAATAATACATTGGACAGCTTTGCAAAAACCTAAATTTTATTTTTAGTTTTGACCCTTAAACCTCTTGATTAGTTCATAATCAAATAGAATTTTGAGATTGATTATTGCAGAACAATGTGTGTTTGTGTTTGAAACTGTTATTTAAGTATTAAATGTTAAATTTACAAAATGTGATATCCACCATATTTATCATTTTGATTGTTTATGATAGTCATTTTTTGTTTCCCTTTACCTTTCACTGATGAGTCAGAAGTTAATTTTAGACCATAGTAGGTGTAAACCCAGAGTACCTGCAGAGGTCTGCAGAGTACCTATGGTGACTTAATCTCTGCCAAAAACATGAACAGGGAGTGTGGTGTGAGTGTGATCAGTGGAAGTAGGTGTCTTGGTCACCCTAACCCTGACCCCGTACATCCAGCAGATACAGACGTGGACAAAATTGTTGGTACCCCTCAGTTAAAGAAGGAAAAACACACAATTCTCACTGAAATCACTTAAAACCTACAAAAGTAACAATAAATAAAAATGTATTGAAAATTAAATAATCGAAATCAGCCATCACTTTTGAATTGCTGATTAACATAATCATTTAAAAAAACTAACTAATGAAACAGGCCTGGACAAAAATGATGGTACCCATAACTTAATATTTTGTTGCGCAACCTTTTGAGGCAATCACTGCAATTAAGCGATTTCTGTATTTGTCAATGAGCGTTCTGCAGCTGTCAACAGGTATTTTGGCCCACTCCTCATGACCAAACTGCTCCAGTTGTCTCAGGTTTGATGGGTGTCTTCTCCAAATGGCATGTTTCAGCTCCTTCCACATATGTTCAATGCGAAGGGAAGGCCACTTTAGAATAGTCCAACGCTTTTCCCTCAGCCATTCTTGGGTGTTTTTGGCTGTGTGTTTTGGATCGTTGTCCTGTTGGAAGACCCATGACCTGCAAATGAGACCAAGCTTTCTGACAGTAGGCAGCACATTTCTCTCCAGAATGCCTTGATAGTCTACAGATTTCATTTTACCTTGCACACATTCAGTAATGAAAAACAGGACACATATTAGCTGGCTTAAGTTCAGGAAGTAGTTGAGTTATGCATAAAGCTCATTAAAGGACAAACCTGAGTTAATCATGTCAGTCTGGTCAAATAGTTTTCAATCTTTTATAGAGGTATCATCATTTTTGTCCAGGCCTGTTTCATTAGTTTGTTTTTTTAAATGATTATGTCAATCAGCAATTCAAAAGTGATGGCTGATTTTGATTATTTAATTTTCAATAAATGTTTATTTATTGTTACTTTTGTAAGTTTCAAGTGATTTCAGTGAGAATTGTGAGTTTTTCCTTCTTTAACTGAGGGGTACCAACAATTTTGTGCATGTGTGTAAGTTGATTTTGGGGATTAAAGTAAACTCTTCATATTGGCAGTGCTTTATATAGGAATGCAAGGACCTATATAGATTTCATATTGCTCCATTCTTTGCAGCAAAATAGAATTTGCTTGTTTGTTTTACTCTAGTTATTTAATACTTTAAGAGAAACTTTGTCAGCGGTGGGGTGGGGTTTTGTAAGGTTTCAATTAGGGATGGGAACGACACGGTTTTTGGACTGTCGATTGTCGTGACCCTCATGTCGACTTTTTGTCGAATTGTCAGCCTTTTTTTTTTTTTTTAAAGCAGCGCCAATGCCTCGGGTGGAAAATATACTAGCTAGACTATTGTAGCCTACTAGTTCATTTTGGTCTGAAGACATGGCTGTAATGTCCAATATGACCATGAAAACAATTCTAATTAAAACGAGATTAAGAGCGATTTCAAATGTTTATTCAACATCATTGTAAACAAATAGCATGCGCTTCTTGCGACTTCAGGTGGGGCAGTGTACTCCGTGAAATCTGATTTACAAATTATGATTTTTTCTTCGAGATAGCTCAAAGTTTACAATGTCTTACGCTAGACTAGTAAACTTACCAATGCGATCAGCTTGTTTACTTAAATTATTTATTTAGTTCATTCAGTCCCTAGTTTTGTCAGTTGTTTTGCTTTTCATTACATTCAGTAATGGAGGCACAGCACCATCAGTTGTATATCAAAGTAATAGAAAGCTTTAGTAAAGCAAATGTTGCTTTGCTGGCTGCTGCTTTCAGTTAATCAGCAAAATGAGACGAGAGAAGATAGTTTTGTCCTGCTCTTCTGTCAGTGTTGCCAGGATAGTTCTGTAAATGTACAGGAAAAAAAGGAACATGCACAGGTGTTCTACAACGCCGTCTCTTTATCTTGTGGCAACCCATATATATTTTTTATGACTGTGTTAGGTTGATCTCACATACCATGTTGCTCTTCTTTGCCAAGACAAAAGTAGCAAATAAGTGGACCTTTCAGACAGCTTATCCATCACTCATCTGACTGCTGCCAATAGCAACTCTCAGTCAACATACTAAGGACAGCACAGAAACATTGTTGGGATGAATGATGGCACGTATGACATCATGGTTTGAAGATGCCACACTGCAGTAAATGGACCTGGAGGTTTTTCATTACTGTCTTGGCAGCAAGATTTGGTTTTAATGGTTGCCTAAGTTCCTTGGAGAGTTTATATGTTTTGCTTAGATACCAAACTAGCTAACATGCCAACAGTAATCATCAACCAATCAACAGACATTTCCAATTTACATTTGGAGTTTAATTTCAATCATGAGTTGTTTTTGGCAGAAGTTGAATACTATGACGAGATTCAAATGTACTAGAGTTGACCCCCCCCCCCCCCCAATTATACAGAAAGACTTTGCCAACAACACTTTAAAGTGTGGATACTAGAGGATGTTAATCTGTGTTTTCTCTACCTGGGTGTTCAGGTTATTAGCTGTTGGTTGGTCAATAGACCTTCTCAGTTTCTTAATCGATCAAATTCAGATAGAGATTTGCATCATGCTCATGTTATCAGATTTTCAGGAATTTGAAAATTTGTAACCTAAATGGAGCCTGAATATCTCTTGTATACTGTTCTGCATAATAAAGCATGTTAATTTAACAGGTGCAGCTCACTGATCCAGTGTTAAAATGTCTGGACAGTTGTCTTCTGACATGAATGTTACTCATAACATGTTCAAATCAGATTATTGGAAAAAACTTTTAGCCAACCAATAATTGTCTGTTTCAAATTATTAGTGGTTAGCCTTTTTAAAAACACATTTCACTCTTTTCCTGATTCATGAAGTGCTTTGTGTTGCAGTCAAGAATACATTTTCCATGACATAGCTGATTTGACCTCACTGAGAGAAAATGAAAGTACTCCAGATTCCAGCTGCTTTTTATGTTTATTTCTGAAGCATGACATGACTCCAGCAGAAATCCCAATCACAGATGACGGTGGGGCTGTAGCTGTTAGCATAGCTGCTTTGGTTATGTTTTGTGATCACAAGCATTGACATTTCACAGTAAACCTGGCAGGGTTTTTTTTGGTTTTGTTTTTTCCCCCTTTTGTATTGAAGTCAACAGGGGCGTTTTCCTTACTCAGGCGTGGAAGCACTAGTTATTCCAAAAATGCTGCTTGCATACCTCACCTGCTATTTGCTGGTGGCGTAAAACAAAGTTGTGATGTTGAGCTGCCTGCTTTGTAACATTTTGGTGAGATATCGCTTCAGTTTTGAACATTCAATGTTTTATGTTACGTTTATACTGACTTTGAATAGCCTTTAGTTCATCGCAGATTTTGAGTAAAGCTGCTTTTTGTTTCACAGCTTTTTTTTAACGTTTACTCTATTTTCACATTTGCTCTTATATGATTTTTCATTTCTGGTTGATTGTTAGGATGGTTTAAAGTAGCACAGTCATTGCAAGTTCTAGCTTTATTCCAGAAGTCTGCCCCATCTGGCGACAAATGTAAAGCTTGGTTGATACTCACGCGTTGGGCTCCTTGCGGTTGGACCTGTGGAGGCTACGCAGAGCCTCTGTGTTTGTACGGGCCGGGTCACAGTTTCTTTTTTGTTACCGGCCAATAAACTTCGCAAGGCGCAGTTTTTTCAATGATTCAACATACAAATTTACGATCTACTAATAACCTGTAGTGATCAGCCTTTATTGGCCGCTGTTAGATGATCTGTACAGTCTGAAAATTCAGTTTTATGTGACTTTTATATGCGGTTTTAAAGGTAGTCAAATATCCAGAAACCAGTATCACATCTGACCAATCACAAGGGAGTACTTCTGTGTCCATGTAGCGGGGTGCATGTCGTTCTGGAATCGGCGTGCATCAAGCCTCTGCAGACCTCTGCAGTAAAAATGTGACATTGCAATAGTCCCTATCCTGATTTCCATCATACATCTAACATTTACCTTTTTAGTAAGAAAAAAGCCAGCTGAGGGTCCTGTTTTAATTCCCAGAGAGATTGGAGCTCCCTCCATTTACCGAAAACTGCTCCGATGTTGACTCTCCTTTTACTCTGCGGCGGTCAGACTCTAGTTTGGCTCTTTTCATCACATCAGACAAAGTTTTTCTTTTCTTTGTCTTACAGGAGTATATGTTGGCTTGTGAGAGGCACTTGAGGCCACCAGTCTCTTGTTATCCATTTGTAGTCGTCATTGTTGTCTCGATCATGCTCTAGTGGCAGCGGAGTAAACAACACAATACTGGCAGCAGCCAGGCCAACGAGCATGCATAGTGTGTCAACGCACACGCACGCACGCCCCGAGGATTTGAGCCCAAATCCCTCTCACTGAGCAGCAGAAACAGGACTATAGAGGCAACTGTAGTGGATAGAGATCGGCTCATCGTACACATCAGGCAATTGTAAGATGATGTTGGGGAAAGAAAATAGTATTCTTTATTTCAACTTGCGCAATGCACCTTTAACTAAACTGTGTGAAACAGTCTAAATTTTAACAAAGAAGGTAACATCCTTTTTTGACTGCTTTTTTACGCTGGCAATGGACAGTGGGCATGCTTTACAATTTTTACACTTTATTGTTGCATTTTTAACTCCAACTACACTGGATATTTGTCCATGATTTGTTAAATGCAGCGCTTAACAACAGATAAACTGCTCAAACTCATTAGTAAATTGCATCTTACAGAGTCAGCAGCCCCATTATTTTAAAGGGCTCTCTTATTTGTTAGTTCCTGTTGCTACACAAAGACAAGGGGATCAATGGGAGGAAGTCTAATTATCATTATTAACCGTCAGTGGTCAGATTTATAGAGGCACCATGTCTGCAGCTTATTTCCCTTTAATCAAGACACAACATTAGCCTTCTGTGGCTTTGCACAGACCTTTTTCAATTCTGAAGTGACAAAATACTTCTTCAAGAAGGGTTTTTACACATTAATGAATATTCACAGCAATGACAGCTGCCAACAGAATAGAAGAAAATATTAATGAACAGTATATGATATAATTTCCTTGTACCTCTCATAGCAAAGCAGTTTCACACACTGAAATACCTAGAATGGATATTTTGCATGTTGAATTTTAAAGCAATTTTTAGAATCACTACAGCCACCTTGATCATGTTGTTTTAGTTTTGTGACCCTGAATCACTGCAGAGATCCTGGGCAGTGGCCAGAAACCGCCTGCAGGTGATGATCGACACAGAGTCAGGGTGGGATAGGCAGACTTTTGGACTGTTGTCAAGCAGTATGACCAGGACCGATAGGTTAGGCGTCTCCAACACTACGCTACTTTATGTTTAGTAGGTTTTCTACAATGACCAAAAATGTCAATATGCATATAATTAAGCGAAAGTACACAATCAATTAATGTTACCCAAAATTCAGCTGATAATCTTAAATTTACTCCTTTTAAACAGCTGTCTTTTTTTTCTGCAGACAATCCTGTCATTGACTTGGAGAAATTTTCCCTTGTATTAATGTCACTAAAGAAGTGACTCCTCCCCCCAACACACACAGACTTTTTGTTTTCATTCATTCATTCATTCATTCATTCATTCATTCATTCATTCATTCCCCTTAATTGCAATTCTAATCTCTATGGTGTTTGCTGTTTTAATTGACTGTTGTCTAAAACCGGATCTCCTGCAGCCTAGGTTGCATGTATTAGCTTGTACTTTCCCATGTTTTTCAGTTTTTGAAGGTCATTGGAAAAAATGTCTGAGAAAATTAGAATAATTTGGCTTTGTTTGCACCTTTTGTTTACTGGTCTGGCATAGGTTTAGTGAAGGTTGTCCCAGTAGACGAAGAGGCTCAGTTTTAATTGGTGTTCTTTGCCTTTCAAGAGCCACTGCTGTGTATATTAAAAGGAAAAGAAGAAGTGACTTTCACATTTTATTGTTAGTGTCAAGTGGAAATATAACATTTCTTGACATATTATTACTACTACTACTAACTCAGTAATTTAGTGGATGCTTTTGTCCAATGCGACTTGCAACTGACATTTATCTACCTCTTATAAGTATTTCACACCAACAATTTTCTTTTGTTTGCAATGATGTTATATTTTTATGGGGCTATGCCTATCAGCCCAGCTTATCACCTCTGTAAACGATGTAAATGATATAAGGAGAATGTGAAGTTGAGGTCAAAACTGATACTCAAGCCTGCTTGGCTGAGTCCTGTTTTTATTTTCTGTTGGCAGCTTGGAACGAGAAGTACGTTACTCAGTGAATGTGGGTCAGCTCTTGAACGTACTTAGAGAGTGAAAGAGCAGAATGATGGGATGACAGATTATGATGGTAGATAGCATGAGTGGATGTAAGAAACAAACAAACCCTGTAGGAACTGAACTAGCAGTGTCTAATGGAGCAGTTTGTTTATTATATGTCATGTGGTTTTATGCTTTTTTTAGGTCTCCTAAGTAGTGAACACTTTGGGATGGCTTATTATGAGAATTGTATTATCTTCCTAAAAGAAGATGAGGCTCAATGGGTGTTTTCCATGTTGGTGGCAGTTTTTTCAACCATTTTGTTTTTTTCTATTAACTTGACTCTAATGCAATCACCTTAAGCTATAACCCTTTTCTACTCATCCTGGTCCTCATATTGTATGCTATGCACACCTGATACAGATTTTTCCTCCCTCTCTGCTCTACAGATGCAGTTTAGACTTTGCTGGTGACTGGTCTGCTGGCTCTCCTCTTCTCTTGTCCCTGGAGTCAACCAGCTGGGGGGCAGATTCCTGCATTCCCCTCTCTCAGTCTTTGTTTGGACAAAACCAACCTGCTGCCACTGGGGTACGCAGCCCGTCCTTGCCTGTGTTGCTTGGATCAGCACAGCTCATCTCCTGACTGAGGAGAGCAAAGCAGCTGCACAAGATTCACTTTTTACTTACTGATCCCTCCCAGCCCCGCCCACACTGTTCTGTCATCATGGTGCTGTCACAACGGCAACGAGATGAACTGTAAGTATTCAACATGCACAATAACATGTGGTTTAAACATTATATTGCAATATTAAAGCTATAGATGTATACACTGTTTATTTGTCACTAACATGCTGCATGTCCTCCAAATACACCCACACACTTTTGATACATTTTTGGTAAATTGATCAAATTGGGTAAATCTTAAAGGGACTATACCCGATTTCACGGCCGGCTAGCTTAGTTAGGGATAGCGGCTAGTTTTTTTTTCTTTTGTGTGATGCTTTTTCTCGGCTAAGGGGTTTAACTTTCGTAACTCAATACCAGATCACTATGGGAACGCTATTACTGGCTGATCGGAATCTGGACGTTCCGAAAATTAACCCGGCAGAGAGAGCGTCACGCCAAAACTAGCCGGACGTGAAATCGGGTATAGTCCCTTTAAAGACGGAATGTGGTTTTGAGTCTTTTTTAAAAATTATTATTTAAGGCAAGCAGTTTCCATGTTTTGAGGAGCAATGTTCTGACATTTTCACGATTCATTGGTTTGGAAAATATTAACCATTTCCCATAAATATAAAACATCAAAATAAGATGAAGAACATTTCAGATATTGCAAATGATGTCCTCAAAACAAGTGAAGATGGTCTCTTTTTGCTAAAACATAATTTTAACAATTTCCTTTCAATGTATTTAAGTGCTAAATACTATTATTTTCTTTCTTTGTCAACCTGTACAATTGCCTGATGTTTATGATGAGTCGATTTCTATTCACCTTCGGTACCTCAGAGAGATTCAGGCTTGAATCCTTAAAAGCAAACACATCTGTTAAAATGATCCTTTGCTGTGGTAGGTCCTATGCATCAATGATGCATGTGCCCCTAAGAAAGAATCAGTTAGTGGTTGAAGCTTCCCCAGGCCTGAAGTGCAAATCTATTGATCTTTCACCTACATGACCTAAGCCTGAAACTGGTGTATTCACTCTTTACTTGATGTGACCTCAGTGCAAGCTAAGAGGATCATCTTTGCAAAACAAGGTCCAGTTTTCTTACATTTTTTCCTTGTTGCGGATTCCCAACATATTTAAATTGTACCATCAGCAGCAGACAAAGAACTGTGGTTTACATGTGCTGTGTGGGTCCTGCAAGTCAGACAGGCTGAGGGGGGAAAAAGTGAACCCTGCTGATTCTGTGGGCTTGGTAATTAATCCCTAAGGTGGTTTATGAAAAGTTGAGACATTTCAATGCAAGATGAAGGTTTTAAGTAGCAGATGAGTTGATCTTTCTGCAGTTTAATCCTAAAAACCCCCCTATGGTTAAGAATTTGGATAAAACTATATCTTTTAAAAAGAAATGTTAGATATTTGACTCTATTTCAGATGAGCTGATGAGCTATTGACTACATTTTAAATCTGCTGTCATTAAAAATGCATCGATCTTAACATGACAAGGCTTTCAACATTCCTGACTGTGTCTCTGTGGTTTGTGCTGTGGGAGGGTCGGTCATGATGAGAGGTCCATTGGAATGCTAATCTTTTATGCTATTTGCTATTCAAAGGAAAGAGTGAAGACCCCCCACTTACTGCCCCTAAAAGCCTCTTTTCTGTTGTGCAAGTCTAGATCCCATAACCTGCATGGAATTGGTACGGGACCACTTGAATCACATTCAAGCATCAGTTGCATTACATCCACCGGAGATGTCACTTGGCTCAGATGTTGCTTTCATTGAGTCGACCATAAAGTGCTCCTTAGATCTCATTTCCAAACTGGCAGTTTCGTTTTGTGAATCCTGGTGAAAACCCAGTGGCCCTTTTTAAAATCAGACAAAGGGGGAGTAGGGGCAGTGACCTAAAGAAGCTACTCCCACATTTTTTTCTTGACAATTATATTTCCTCACCTTTTAAGTTCAAAGTTTCAGCTGACAGAAACTATCAAATATCCGCATGCTGTAGTTTTATCCACAGCTTCAACTATTTTTAGGTTATGTCAGAGTTTTCTCCTGGAGAAAGTGTCGTCTATAATAGTGGTGCCCAAACTGGGGGTTGCAGAGTTAAATTTAATGTAGATGATTTTTCAACTCAACAATGCATAAATACATATTGCTTCTTATTTATTAAGACTCAGTTTTCAAGCCATTATATTAAGAGAATCTGGTAGCACGATCCATCTGATATACAGTAAATCTTTATTACAGGAGGTGGCGATCTTATGTTGTCTTTAGGGTCGTATGTCAAAAAGTTTGGAAACCCCTGCTCTAGAGAACAAGAGGATTCTGGGAAGTGTCTCCTCTCCTGATTGGTTGAATTTTAGGCTTGAAAAGAGGCAGATAAGATAATTGACTTTTTTTTAAACAGGCAGATAGAGACGTCTGGATGAATCTGGTTTCTCTGGCATGCATATTTTTCTCCTGTCTCCTGTTTTTTTTTTCTTGCTTTACAAGGTGTTTAGGGTGATCAAACTATTTTGAAACTGTTAATTAGCCAGAAAATATGAAAAAACATTTTAAGTATTTAGATAGATTTTTTTATTTTATATTTTTTTAAAAAACTGTACGGTAAGATACATGACAAAGTCATAAGACAGCTTTTTGTCATGAAGTTTACAGTAAATATATCCTGGAAAGATAATCTTTGTACCCTAAACTGGTTTTTGTCAGTACCAGAGTCAGATGCTTTGTTTGTGCAGCATCTTCACAACAACTCTATTTTTGTGTAATTCATCCAATGAAAGCACAGTTGTGTTTCATTATAGGATCAGGGGACTTATCCCTGGCAGCATGATGTAAAAATAGATGCAAGTACACAAACTGCGCTCCCCTAAAAGTCCTGGAGGCACCCGTGTGTAAATGGTTGTTTGCTTTTGGACTTTCTGTCTGCCATACAAAGAAAAAGTCCCCTCAGCCTCCATTTCTTAGTCAACAGGATTGTTCATGTGAATTTGTTGTCTGCATTTTTTCCTGCCTATGAATGTGGTGCCTTAATGGATAGACATTCAAAGACGATGGGGTTAAATAGGACAACCTAAGCAATGGCACAAGTTTATTTGTTGGTCTTGGTATTTCATAAATCAGATGCATTTTTTACTAGCTCAAATAGTGTTGTGTATTAATATTTTTATGGTTCTACTCTCCTGCAAAAGATGAACTTTGTTATCCTCTGAGACATGTTTGGCCTTATTCTGGGCCTCTGAGCCTTGCAACATGCATGTGTTATGAAAATAACAGGGAGATGGGGATTGCATGTACCTATTACCCCAAACTGCCTAATTTGGTAAGGAGTCCAAGTCTTCGTTCAGCACACATTTTAGTGCACACATTTACTACAAATTTTTGGTGAAGCAGTAAAAAAAAAAAAAGTAAGTACAACTCTTCATGTAAGGAAGAGGATGCTAGGGCACACCATAATCTCTGATCAATTCGTTTTGACAATAGCATCTGACAAAAGAAAACCCATCATGCTACAACTTGACAAGTGGTTCCATCTCTTTTACAAAAGGAAATTATTACAAATGGACTAGAAAAGAGATTAGATGGTAAAAGTTACCAATAGATGGTGGGTTTGTTACCAAAAAGCTGATATTCAATTCATTATTACTTGGTAGTAAGAATGTGCACAACTATTTGACTAATCAGTAAGTGGAAACAGCGTACAGAGACATCAGCTTTTGGTTGGATGAGAGTTATGTCTTATTGCTCTGAGTCATGGTGCTGTTCGCAGTGGTGTGTTAAAGAACAGAATGGTCAAGCTAGGCATAGTGGTAGGGAGGGGAGAGGAAGGGGTGTCATAGCAGAGTTAGCTGTTTATTCTAGTTATTTCAGATATCTACCTGATGCCCTTGATATCATAAACGTGAACAATGATGTTATTTTCAACTTCATTGTTGAATTTAATAGTCTCACTGCTGGAAAATGGAAAAAACATTACTATATTGTGCCAGACAGTTTTCAGAAATACATCCCAAGTGTGTTTGGTTTCTTGCAGTGAAGCAGTGTATTTTGTCCCTTCAGTCTTTCTGTAGTATGTTCAGACAAAATATGGAAATTAATTTTTTTCTCTCGTTTATGGCCAAAAAACATTAGCCTGTGTTCTAGTCAATTTGTGATAAACAGAATATTGTTGAGCTAAACATTATCGATCAGTAAAACTTCTATTTGGAACACAGCTATACTTTACATAATCAATTATTGTGATGTTACATCAGTACAGAATCACCTGCATCGTAGAAACGATTAAATGCAACACCCCTTTTACTTGGAGGGATTACTTAGACACTTCTCCACGATTATCTCCTTATTTTAGTAATGCTCAGACACCCTCAAAGGATATTGTTCAGGCATGATTTAGGCATCAGAAGTGTGTACAAATAACTTATCATATAGAGCTGGTTCAACATACTAACTGGTTGACTTTGTGCTGGGACTGAATGTTCCTCATAACATATACCAGTTAGAAGTGTTTATGCCCACACATGCCGGTTGAAGGCCCCAGTTTCTATCTGACTTTGCAACATTTTTTTTTAACTTTATTGCTGAATGATGAATGTACAAAGCATTTCTTGCAAGCACACACGAGCACTTTATCTCATACTATGGCCAGTTCCCCAACCTCTCTGTTGGTGCTCATCACTCTGAAAATAGCCGAGTACATCTGCAGGAGCTCTGTTAGCAGTATGGATCCAGTTTTGCCCCAGGACGCGGACACAGATGGACTGACGTGGTAGCACTCCTTGTTATCTGGACCATTATGTCATATCAATAATTCACTGTCCCCCATTTTGAAAGATCCAGAAAAGAGCCATTATGCTGGATGAACTATTACACAGTGTGAGAGGTGATGAATTGCAGCTGTGATGCTCTTAACAAAATGGTAAATGGAATATACTGACATGATACTTTTCTAGTCATGTTGATCACTCAATGCGCTTTGACACATGTCACACACGCACACACACACACACACACACTCGTATAACATTTCTATTGTTACATACTTCAGGGCTCTAACCCATCATTCACATTCATAACCCGGATAGACACATCGGGGGGCAACTTTGGGTTCAGTGTCTTGCCCAAGGACACTTTGGCATGTTTATATGGGGAGTCTGGAATTGACCGACAGATTTCAGGTTGGCAGATGAGACGACTGCTCTTCCTCTGCCTACTGTCAAATAGTTTTTCATAGGTTTTACCCCTTTAGAAAAGAAACCACTTTATATCTTATATTTCTTAGTATGTTCCATAAAACACAGTAATGAGTGATTATCCATGGGCTAAGAGAACTAAGGTGAAAAAAATAGTTTGGATTTTTACTGTTGCTCAGTCAGTGAATCTCGATAATCGTGTTTGGTAGAAATTGCCTAAATGCTGCATACACTGTATAGAAGAAGTGTGTTTGAGTTGTGTATTTTCTCATGCAGACCAGCTAGCTGCTTATTCAGGACTTTCCTTTTATGTCTTAGTGTGTGTTTGTATAGATGTATACCCTTTTATTTATGAAGAATAGTGGATATATGTTTAACCATGGCCAGGCCTTTTCTTTTCTGTGAATCCCTTTTCATAATGTCTCTGGTTAGTTTGCCCTTTGAAGTTTTCATGTCATGATTAAATAGTTAATCCCTTCTCTAGTGCTTTGAACATATGAAAGCAGACAGAGTATTCTCCCCCCAAACTACCCACCTGTTTAAAAATAATGTAGCTTTATGATAATCAACAATAAAAGAGGCTATGACCAGAATAAATGTTGGATAACTATAAATTGCAATTCTACCCATATTCTCTTATAAAATGATTTGATGGATTATGTGTTAGGACAGTGGTGTATACCCTCAGGGTACATGCTTCATAACAGCCTCCCCTACATCAGTCAAGCAAGAAAAATTTTCAATTCTGACTGGTGACAATTTGCACAGGGAGCCGTTTGTAACCAGGCAGTAAGGAACCCTGTCATATGACTTTTGTTTCTGTTAAATTTATCAGCTGTTTCAAAACAGTTAATTTAGGCCTCTGCCAGCCTACTTTTCTTAATGCTGCATCTGGTTTGCAGAATGTGTCTGCTGTTAATTTTGCACACTGAATATTTTAGAATCAGTGCTGGTTCATATTTCAGAAAGTGAGTTCAAATAATTTTAGACGTGACAGGAGATTTTCGGCAAGTGAGATGAAGTTTGGATTGTTCTGTGTGACTTATTGTTGGTGTTTTTCTTTTATTTCATATTTAATCTTAATATATGTATGAATTTACTTGCTGCTGTGATGATTTTCTACCCTCTATGAAATTTGAAAAATCAGAACCAAAGTTACAAAACCATCTTATTCTACTAATTTGTTGAGGTGATTAGAATATAACATGAAATCTTTATTAATTTACCAGCAAATGTGCAGCTACAGGAAAACTTTTTTCCTGCTTATTTTTTCTCACTGCTGGTAAATATTTTGGCAAATGCAACCTATAGTTGCCTGACCAGATAATCTTTAGCAAATCTCAATTTGCTTTTTTTGAGACTTTGTTTTATTGTCTTAAGATGGTGTAATCCATTGGAATAATCCATTGGAGGGGGAATTTAATGTGTGTAGAAACTTTTCTGAATTAGACCTGAGCTACCTTGCATTAAAGGGACTATACCCGATTTCACGTCCGGCTAGCTTAGTTAGCGATAGCGGCTATTTTTCTTTTAGCTTTTGTGTGACGCTTTTTCTTCGCTAAGGGGTTTAACTTTCATAATTT
>JAVQJG010158250.1:0-19033 GCA_036024015.1 Craterocephalus amniculus
CTCCGATATCTCCGGCTACATGATGAACATCAAGAAAGTGTTCCAGAGTGTTAATCAGCATGACGGTGAGTACAAAATGAAGGCACATCATTCGGAGGGCGGAGTATTCCTTTAAATAAAATCAAGTGACCTGATTACTATAAGCCATGGACTTCCAGCTGAGGCTCTCGAGGGCCACAATCCTGCATGTTTTCAATGTGTCCCTACTCCAACACACCGGACTCAAATGAATGAATGGTTGTATGATCCATTCCTTTTGAGTCAGGTGTGGTAGAGCTGGAAATATTTAGAATTTACAGGACAGTAGCCCTCAAGAACTAAATCTGGACACCCATGTTATCATTTACCTGAAGTTTGTGATCTTGTGCTGTGGCAGATCCTCATAACTTTCAAATCCATCTTCATTGGAGTCAAACAGGGAGAGACGCTCGTCTGTTAACATTTCTGGTTCATCGAGCTGAAAGCAAAAAAAAACAAAAAACAACGTATTTTTAAAAAAAACATTGGTGGCCAATAAATGTGAGATAATTTTGAGATTCTTGCCGCATTATCAGGATCGCCTTGAAAAAACTTCAGGTCTGAATCATCCAAGAACTGTCTGCAGTCTGGACATTTAGGGGGTGGCGTCTGAGAAGAAAAGATGATCCAGGCCATACCATTACCAGTCAATAACTGATACCATTTCATAAAACGAAACTCAATGACCCACTTTATTACCTTTGCAGCAGATACTGGCTTCACCATCTCAGTCTTCCCTTCCTCTGGAGCAGCCCTGCACAAAGAAGAGACATGTGCTTGTTTAAATCCAAGACCATAAATAACTACATCCAATTTCCTGAAAGCAAACTACTCACTTTTCATCCGATTCCACTTTGATGCGCTTCTCCTCGCGAGACTGCAACTAATAAAGTATCAATTATCTATAATTAGACACCGAGACTTATTCCCATTATGGACACTTGCAGCAATTGTTGATTAAAGAAAAACTTCACCTCTTCAGCATCATCTTCCTTCTTTAGTTCATCTTGCCCATTGACAGCTTCTCCATTCAAGTCCTCAGACTTGCGCTTCTGACTGGAAAACAGATGTACTTTAAATTACAGCCACTGGCATTGATATAAACTTTATTACTGACAAACTGAACAGGGTAGATCTTATGTTTACACTTTAGAGAACATTGACAGTATGGTTGGCTGCTTCCCACTGTTTCTTGTAACTCTGGTACTGGCCGGAGACTCTACACAAAGAGATATTCAGTTATTGGTATGTCATGATTATAAGATATCATTTTGTTGCTCATCTTAATAATAAAAACAAGTTATTATTTGACAGATGAGGTCAATAAAAGTCAGTCTTTGACTTACTTTTAGTGTCAGCGTTTGCTTTGCTCCTGCGTCCACCCTTCCCTTTGGAAGCAGTTGGTGACTTTACAGCTTCTTCCTCCTCTTCCTCCTGTGAGACCATGGCAACATCATCTACTTCTTCTTCATGGGAGCCATTAGTGAAGCCATTTGTCTTTCCATTCTGCTCTGCGCCATCACCATGCGAGCCATTTTCAATGTGAAGTTCTTTAACCAGCAAGGCCTTTACTTTTGAGATGTAAACCTCCTGAGGAAAGTATGAGACATGCATTACATCAAATACACTTACACAGCTGAGTTTCAGGATTAATCATTATATGGATTAATTGGCTAACCATTGTGATCTCTGAACTTTTCATTTCTTTCTCAAGTATGGTCAGTTGGTCCTGAGTGTCATCTTGCAGAAAGTCTTGCACCAATTTGAGCTTTTCTTTCACATGATCCTGAAATTAAATTGGGAAATGTTGAAGGTAAAATCTTAAAAGCAAACATCAGGGGGGGAAAGGTATCAAGTTTAACCTAAACAGTTAAATTCATGGTCAGTGATTGTATTGAGAGGTATTGCCCTAAAATTTGTTATCTTAAAGCCCGATGTGCATTTCTGAAGTTAGTTGACGCAAATGCACTATAAAAACAGCCCATAACCCTCAGAATTGTCAACCATGCAATTTGAACTAAAAAAATATACCTCTCTTTCTGAAATGTCAGGGGAAGTGATCAATTAAATTCAGATTACAAGTATGCCATCTGTCAAGAACTACAAGCAGCCCAGGAACTTGGTTCAATTTATCATCAACCTTACTGGCATACTCATTTAATCTGTCATATTACAACGGAGACAGACAAGTCAGCTGGTCTACCAAGGGAAATAGGAGCTGTGAGAGAAGCTCTGCTTTGAAGTACCATTATGTTTTGGATCTATAGTCCAAGCAGTTTTTAGAAATACAAATAAGTAAAATTTTAAGCAAGCTAAGTTGCATTTATCACACGCAGACACCTAATTTCACACTTAACTCACCTCTTCTGAAATGCCATCCTCATCCAGCATCTGCAATCTGTAAACAGAGCGTTCGCAGGTAAGATTACAGCAAGTTCCAGAGAGCAAATTTTATAGTAGCACACTGATTGCAGTATAGTCGCACTAAAGTCATTGTGAGAGCAAACTAGCAGAAACGTAGGGAACAAAACTTCCTGGCGCCAAATCTCACACGCTGCCCCCATACATTGGCTTGCTAACCAAGCTAACTGGCTAACACTGATATGAAAGCTCTTCAAGCCGAGTTTGCGCTGTCAAGTGCCAACAAGCTAACGCTAGCTGGAGCTGCTACTGTAAGCAAATGGTAAAGTGGCAGTCATGCTTACGACACCCAGCGAATGTCCAAAGCAGCGGAGTAATTAACACAAGTTTCAGCGCTGCTGTTGTTGTGACTTGTAAACTGAGACAACAGACTGAATACTAGCTAAATCATTAGAACAGCATTAGCATTCGTGTTCCCATCGTTACCGTACCTTTTCCTGACATCGTCTGGCAAAGACAGGGACGTTTTGGTTGGCATCGTAAACAAGCGTTTGAAACAAAGGCTAAAATTGCTTTTTAAAAAGGTTTAAAATCTCGTTACAGCCCGCCGTCATTAACCACAGCGCGGCTCCACGGTGAATGCCAGTCGTGTGCAGCTTCTGAAGGTGGATGCTATGAGCAATTCGGGCGCGCGGGCCGTCTTTTCGCGCGGAAACCCGGGTGTTTTGGATTGTACCAATATTTCAACCAACGGATAAAACACCGTATGATAGAGATTTAATTTATTTGCAAGTTGGATTACTAGTAATGAAAGACACGTTTTCATATCTTATATGAGCATTACATACGTTATAAAACACAAGGCCAATCGAATTATAGTTTTATTACGAAAATAAAATTTTATGAAATTGAGCAACTATCTTCATCCCCCCTCGAAGTTTAACGGATGTCGTAGTCAACTGACCAGGCGGAAGCAACATAAGTAATGTTTACTAACGGGCAACACTAGCAATACTTTGCATAAATTGTAGACCATTGAAGATATATGCTTTTTTTTTAACCTTTCAAGTAAAGTACTATATTGGATGCACTGTTTTAAAATGAACAATAATATTTGCGTGGAGTAACAACGATGTTTCATGTTTTATTATGATTGGCTCGGTATTGTTAGCTGACTCTCACATGTGTGTGAATTGTATTTTAAACTACAGTTGTGATTACAACAGAGCTGTTAAAATGTAAATGGGAAAAATTATTTTGTATAGCCTATGGTTTGCTGTTTATGTAGACCCATGTAGATTTAGTGGTTTAACCACAAGATGGCAGTATGTGACTGTGTGTGTACAATCAGCATTCTCTGTCATGTTATGGTTTCATACCTTCTCTGTCATGCAACGACATGCAGACTAACCTCAGGCATATACATTAAAATGAAAAGTGGTCAATATATTTGCGTTATCTTTCTAATCCAATTTAGTTAATTGACATATTATGTTTTGTGTGTCTTCTGAATTGTGTCTGTAATTATTTGTTAGGTCCTTCCCATAGTCCTACTTTACACCATAACATACAAGGTAGTTTTAATTATTTTCTGCATGCAACTTCACCTATAGGTTTCAGACTGATGTAATATCCTGCAGGGCACTGGAAAGATTTGGCTGACTACCAAGTAGCACAGCCTCCTGGGACTGATTCAGTCAGTGTTCCCACCCAGGAATTCTGGACGTCTGACAGGAAACAGATCCAACTCTCCCAAGGCCACTATATGTCAGCCTCTCCCCTCACCCCAAGTCTCCCCCTAACTAAAAAAAAAAACTCCAGGGGACTTCTGCAATGCTTCTCTCAGACAAACTATCTAACAAATAAGACAGCCTTCTTTACCACACCCCATTTTCAGCCTCCCTCCTCTCTGCCCCGCTCCCCACCATTGCCCTGTCTTGTTTTTGCCTTTAAGCAATTGAATAATTTTTATTAGGCAAGAGAGCCGTGATGAATGCCCGGGCAGCATTTTCATGCACAATTTCAGGTTTTCATGTTGAAGCTAGTGTTACGTGACCTTGTCGGTGCATGTTTGGATTTAGCGCTGCATTTTGAATGCTTAGCAGATATAGGCATAATAACAGGACATCTCTGGACATGCAGAGGAATAACGACTGCAGCTCAATTTATTCCCAGTACAACAGAAAACAGAAACACAGTTAGTCATTTCAGTATTTTATTTATTTTATAAAACTGGAATGCAATTAAGGAAACGTTTATGTACCTACATTAGTGTTTCAGATTGTACCAATTTAACACAGGCAGCCTGCTACAGGACACACAAAGCTATTGCACACGAGACATTTCATACATACTGTACAAAGTTACATACATACTTACAAACATACATATTTATTCATATTTTTAGCAATGCAAAAAGTCATAGACATACATGAAGTCTTAGGTACACAGATCAAAACACCTCTCCATCTGAACAAAAATGGGGGAAAGCAAAAATCACTGAAGCTGCCAAAGTGCTTTTCACCATTTCTACTTGGCCACCTAAGTGTGAGAAAAGTGTAACGGAAAGAAGAGTTTTAATTGTGTATCTCCAGGAAGAAGGTTAGTGTAACCCTGAACAGGAAGCAAATAATTAAAAACAGGACTTCCTACGGTTGCAGGAAGTTCTGTGTTGTAGGACATCCTGGTGGGGCAGATCCCTCCTTTATATTTGGATCCGGATTTTCTCTCATTTCATGAACTGAATGTGGGGTCTTTGGAAAGATGAGACGTGTTTATGTCTTAAGTTGCATAAAGCATTTGACTAGCAAAATAAACAAGGATGTTCGCAACTCTATTTTTGTTCTTTGCGCAATAAGACTTCACAGTGAGAGTGACCTGCCCTGTTAATCCCACTCGCTGCCCGTCAATGACTTGGTAATTCAAAATGATGATCAATAATACTGTCAATAATAGGGCGCAGTGCCCCAAACACTTCATACATACATTCAGCCTTTTTTTTTATCCCCAAGAGGAAGGCACAAACAGAAGTCAGCACGCCGCTGCTTTGTTGCTACAACACTTGCCAGGACATTAGCCCTTTTAGTCAAAGCTGTTAGAGAACTAGCACTTGGTAAAGTCTGTCAGTGCTATCAGATTTTAGGAAATGTGCTCATTCATTTGGCCTTCCTCGACGGAAATTATTCAGATACAAAAGACAATAATAAAAGCAAGAGGGACAGATTGTGAGGACAAATGGGAGGGGAGTGTGTTAGTGATGGAAGCTGGAGCTGGAATATATAATCATACACATGAGCATTTACAAATGTGTTAAGAGTTTTCATGCAGTACATGTCAGCAGAGTACGTACCTATTGAAGTTTATCAAATGGGTTAAGCAAAGTTATATAGGGATTATATAGCCCTTGTTTTGTTAAGGGACCACTTAATAGTTGGACTCCTGTGCAGAGGAGTGTTTTCAGAAGCTGTTCATGTTTCTGACCCTTTAAAGAAAGAGGGATCAATCTTTAGGCCTTGTGCATAAACATATCAGTGGAGAGGAGCGTGATGTGGTGAGACCTTAGACAGAATAATCTCTATAGTAACCTACAAAGTGCAATTTTGCAATCTTTGCATTGACACAGTTCTTGAAAGGCCCCTAACTTTAACTCTACATTAGATATTATGTATGGTTCGTTTCCATTTTTGGCTTTTAATTGGAATTTACAGGTTTAGAAAGGAAAAACAAAAACACATTGGCACATACATGAAGATGCTTTGCTCCTCTTTCATCAATAAAAGTACCCATTAAAAGCTTTTTTTTCACATTTTTGAAAGTTTCCCACTCTCTTAATTGTTTCCCTGTTGAAACATGGTGTTTTCACGCATATTTCATGAGTGATCAACTGAATGCTGATTGTGAAGTCATACAATTTTGTCTGTAATAAGAAAAAAAAAATTGCATTGTCAAAAGTGTCCCTAACAGGCAGCTGCGTCCCAGCCTCGTCAGGCGTCTCAGTCCCAGGGCGTGCTCCCTTCCCTGTCTTGTCACAGCCCTTCTGTTTAATTTCATGTGCACACAAGCTCTCTCTCATCTCTCACCCACTCACGCACACAATCTCTGACGTGATGGCACCGTTTCAGACACAGGTGGTGCAATCTTGCATGATGGGTATGGACTGGTGTTCATTTTTGTTGGTGCAGTGTTCCATGGAGCTGGAGCTTTTCAGAAGGAACAAACAGCGTTCAGAGGGCGGTCCGCTGTGCAGCACGCCCCAACAGCACAACACACGCAGAAACTCCCTTCTCATGTCCTTGCTCCGCAGCGTGTAGATGACAGGGTTCAGGGCTGAGTTCAGAGTAGCAATGCTAAAAAAGATGTTCGCTTTGGAAAGGATGCTGCAGACCTGTATTTTGCAGGATGAATCCAAGAGTAGGATGGTAAAAGCCGGAAGCCAGCACATGATAAAGACCCCCAGGACTATTGTGACCGTTTTCAAAAGGGAATACGCTTGTGAGTTGGTGGCTTCTTGGTGGCTTGACCGTACAATCAAATAGATCCTCACATAGAGGATAACAATGGAGAGCAAAATGAGACTGAAAATGGTGACAACAAAAAGGATGTATTTCTTAGAGTAGAGTGGGAGCACGGCCGAGCAGTCGGGCAGGTTGTAGATGCAGTTCCAGCCTAGGATAGGAAGTCCTCCCAGCAGGATGGAAGTGACCCAACAAGCTCCTATCAGGAGAAACATCCGGCACGTTTTGGTGGAGCCGTACACCTTTACCTTGGTGATGGCGATGTAGCGCTCTATGGCTATCGCCAGCAAGCTGAAGACCGAAGCAGCCAGAGCGATGAACGTGGTGCCCTCCCTGATGAACCACTGCACAGGCACCAGTGTGAATGTCTTTGACCCTGACAGGAATATATTGGCTATGTAGGCGGAGCCTGCCAACAAGTCAGAGAACGCCAGGTTGCCGATGAAGAAAAACATGGCCGAGTGGAACTTCTTGTTGCGGAAGACAGCAATCAGGACCAAAAGATTCTCCAGGATGATGATGGTGCAGAGAACCACGATGAGACACTCTTGAGTAGACAAGTATTTTTTACTATTATAGTATTCAGTCATGTTTTCGGGGGTCATGTTCTTGGCGTAGGCGTAATAGTGGTGGATCAGAGTCTTGTTGGTGTACTGGGAATACTTGCTCTGCATGGTGACAGGGTGGCAGAGCACAGTGGCTTTACGGCAAAGATTCATTCACACTGTGGAGTTGTGCAGAGTTCCTTTAATTATTTCCCTTATGTGAAGGACAGGAAAAGCGCCAGGAGGTGGGGACTGCCTGTCCAACAGTCACGTCTTAGGAGCAATATCTGGGTCACCTGCAGCAGACACAAAGAAAAGAAGAATGCCTCAGTTACTGGCAAAGGAAATGTTTCATAAATTAAATAAACTGCAACAAGGCAAACACACATTTTTCACTGAGGAATGCATTAACCAGAGTAAACACCTCATGGAAAACAAAGTATCCAGGCAACAAGCTGGTCCTTGGTCTGAAAAGTGGCAAATTAACAGATTTCTTTTTTTTTTTAAAGACTGAGAACCAAGTCAAATAGAAGAATCAGAAATAAAACAATGGTCTATCAAAAGCAAACTATATTTAAAATAAGGAATCTACACTTACATGGAAAGTTGCACAGCGTACATACTGATCTCAATGTGTCCGTTTGTTACATCCCAAACTGAAAACCCCCTCCACAGTAGTGACCTTCAGATAATAATGAACAGAAACAATCCAGCGGCTCACAAGCTCTTTGCATTTTATCTAAGATATACTTCCATGGAATATCTAAACTTGCTCAGCGTAATGATAAAATATTCACAGCAGCAGCAGAGGTAATCTTCAGGTGAGGTATATAATGGTGTGTGTGAGGTGCTGTGGTGCTGAGAAGAGCTGCACTTTCTGGTCTGAAGGGGACATTCCACTAACCCTGTCCAAGCACTCGGCTGTCAACACAGGCCATTGTTGTGCGGAGCGAACCATTCCACTCCAGTGAGCTACTTCTTGAAACTTCGGCATAGCTCGTGGATCAGCCCAGACCTCTTCGCCCTGACCTGCTCAACCACCCACCTCCGCCCAGATGACAAAAGCTAACAGCAAATCAAACAGATACTCCTGAGTGAGAAGTGGGGGTTTCCCTGATTTTTAGGAGAAAATCCTGTTAAGACTTGATTGTGGTGTGCACTATCACTGTATCATATATTTGGCGTGTTCAGACAGAAAATATTCACACTAGTGGTGTTTTTGATTCATTTGCAACCATAGTGGCAACTGGTGGGAAACCAGAGGTTTTTTTTTTTATTCTAAAAAACACCACATAACAGCAAAACATTGCCATCTGCTAACCTGGTTTCAAATGACTCTTTTTCAAGACACAACCCTCTTCACAAACAAAAAAAAATTTAAATGGACTGCTGCTTCAGGACTGAGCACAAAGGAAAGTTGGAGGCTCTGGAAATCTAATTAGAGGTGGAGTTGGTGTCTTAAACCTGTCAAAAGTAACAAGATCCCTCTGCAGGCCAGCTCCCAAGGTAATTCAACACTGATGCTTCCACTGCCTGTCTATGCTGGCCTGGACGACTGAAACTAATGCAGGCTTAAAAAACGAGTGGAAACCGGGCCTGGACCTCCTCGGTGCTCTGCTGGGATTTGAGTCAGAACCTGAGAGGCTAAAAGATAGAGGAGGAAAGAGACACAGGCAGACAGAGAGCATGCATGTGGAACGGCATCTCGACACAAAGGCTGGAATCTGAGAAATCGCTGCTACGTGCACACACGTACATAAACTCCCCACAGACTCCTGCACATACAGGGGAATGCGTTTTCAGACATGTGGTTAATCATGACAGAAAGAAAGCAGAGCAGCAAATAGAGGCAGGTTCACAGCCTCAACTGGTTGCCAATAAAAACCAGCACACTGCTTCCTCGAGCAGGAACAGCGAACAATAGCCTTCTTGAGTGTGCATCGCTTTGGCCTTCAGTCTCAATAATGGGACGGCACACTTCCCTTTGGCTGCATCAGTGTATCATAGCAGGAACATATTTACGGTGCAGCACTCCCTTATCGAACTCAGGATGTCTAGTCTTCTCTCCAAGCTTTTAAGCTCCATTAATAGGCACAAATAAGATGTTTGAGCCTGAGCACATGTCCCAGCTGCGCCTGGGTAATAGCATTATGCTACATTATCGAAGCATAATGATTTTATTTGTGGAACAGTCCACCTCTGTATCTCCAGTCTCCCATCTGCTAAAAGAAACCTTTCGCTGCATTTGGATTTTTTCAACTCTGTGCCAGGTTTTCAGAGGACAACTCTCTTTCCATCTGTTGTGCAGACAGCTCAAGGTCCTCCTGTCATGAAATACTCTCTGGCATCTGTCGTCAAGGGATTTCACTATTTGTGGGAAACCTGACGAGCTGGTTTGCCAAGAGCGCCGTCTCGTAAAGGCTCAGCCCGTCTACCTGCAATGTGCCATTCACATGTATCCGATGGTGATTGGCCAATTGCACTGCGTACATTCGTCAATCTAACCCCCCCGTCTCCGTGTCGCTTTGTTAAAGATGTGCCCTGGATTCAACCCAGACACCTCTGTCACACTTTCATAGTATAACATATTGTCAAAATTGTTCTCATATGATGGCAACCATTGACTTGCTTCCCAACTAAAACAATGAAACACAAACAGCAGGAAAGACTAAAACTACAACATACCAGCCAAAGTCTAGAGGTATTTTAAGAACAAAGTTACTGCATATTTTAATATGTGGTAAAATATATGCTAAAAGTGCACAAAGTATTTAAAATAAAAAGTATTTTTATGTAATCTGGATAGTGATAAATAAGTGTTTTCTAATAATTCCATGGCAGCTTAAGCTTTAAGAAAATGCACTGCGTCTTTTTTTAGGCCTTTCATTTTGATGCAAAAGTACGTTTTTTTATGTAGAAAACAGATGCATCACAAAGTGTCAGACTTGAGGTTTTAGTTGCTTTTTGCATGAAAACAGCAACAGTGGAAAACACCACTAGTTTCACCTGTGCCTTATGCCTTATGATAGAGGTGAAAGTGTAGCGATGTTACGCAGAAAACAGCTCAATATCCTGTCTAAGATTTGCAGCAAAGCTGAAAGCTGAAGCATCTTTGGACAGGAGAGTGAAGACAAGTAACAGACGAAGTCAGAGACGAAGAAAGAGACAGCCGAGATAGGATATCCAATCAGAAAGTGTATATTAAAATACCCATCGCCAAAACTGTGCGTATCTCGCCATCTGTGAAATGACGCACCTTCCTCTTGTGTGCATATTCCCACGTATTTATAATTTAGTACTTGCGTTTTTATTATTTTCACAGCTCCACCTATTTTTCACACAAATCTAGAACCTCAGCTCGTGAAGACTCATTTAGCCTCAGATTTTGCCGACATGTAAAGTACGATGAGAGAAGCTTGCTGCTGAAAGCTGACTCTTCCTTTCTTCTAACAGAGACAGTTTTCCCGTCTGTGTAATGGGACCAACGGCTGCACAAAAGCCCTCAGGTGTTTTCCCAGAAACACCTGATAAGCCCCAATTAGCAAAGCGTCTGCTCACCAAAATCCAAGGCAACTGGGCCCTATTAAGCCACCTGCAACCTGTCACACTCTGCTTTGACCAAGCTACACTTTCTCCGGGAGCTGCTAAACTTTGATGAAGTCAACACAGTCACATTAAACCCCAAAAGCATGGTCACTCATAATCGTTTCCAGCGATCGTTTGCGGTATGAGCAAAAGCTAAGCACACATTTAAACTGTTTGTATTTGCAACTTGTTTGTATTGAATTTGCCTAGGGGAGTCACTCGGCGTGTTTTACCGTACAGCAGTTTGTGGTCTGAAACATCCTGTTGCTCATCTTTCTTCATCTGCTCTTCATCCTTCGTGCGCACAAGCCACTATTGTGGCAACAAATAGCCCCAATCCAGTCTCTCTCTGTTTTTATTCCAGCGCCGCAGAAAAGGCAGCGGCTTGAGATCATAAAAGAAAGTCTTCTTTGTGAACGCTTTAACGTGGAGGCGTTAATTACAGTTAACAAGCACTTTTTTTTTCAATTTAAGAACATTTTATGGCTTCTTGGGCCTTCCACATGACATCACTTTTCTTATATAAAAGAAACTAAATCCCTTTTTTTTGCCTTTTTTTCCCTAAACAGCAATTAAAGATCCCATCATGAATACACAGAAATCTGCTGTTGTGATATACGTTTTCCTGTTTAGTTTCTCAGCTATTTATTTAAAGATTTATCTCAAGTGTGACTGCTATGTGTGCAAGATTTGTCCACATCTGTCTTCTCTCTTTGATGTGCAGCATCCTGTTAATGACCTGTAGACCTACAATGGCGACTGTCTGAGATAATGACGGATGCAACTGCACATAGCAAAAGAGATAACAGTTTCAGTTGCAGAAAAAATGAGACAAAAACAGCACAGTAGTAAAGTTTTCCACCTCAAATGTTAGCATATCAGACAGAAAGCAAGGTAAATAACTACCACAAAGTTTCACCGCAACTCCCACAGTTTTTCAAAGGAAGTGAGGAAACTTGAGAGACACGTCTCTCGCTGCACTCATTCGGCAGTTTTATGTATCACATATTTGCCTTTGTCTAACGGTGAAGGTTCAGCATGCTTCTAGAGCCACAGACTCCTGTCGGCACTGGCTTTTTTTTGTTCCGTGCAGTCGCACTATGCAACCAGAAAGCGTGGGGATGGATGGACTATCTGCTGGCAGGTGGTTGCAGCATCCCTCTGGACCCTGTTCATCACTGAGCGCCCAGGCCTCCGTGTGGAATATCGGTTTACATAAGCACAGCAACACTATTGATTTCTCACTGGCAACTTCCAGGAAGAAAACCCATCATGTTTTCAGTATCACTGCAACAGGAATCAGGTAGTTTCACATTGATGCTGTGACACGATTATATGGCGGTCCTTCAAATGACTGTGGCATACTAGATAGTCACAGACGTTAAGCAAAGTCTCGTTCACAAGATCAACAAAGGGATAACTGTTTATACTTTATCACAACTGTAAGAGCCATTCTCTAGCTTTCATGCGTATCTGTATAATGTACCACACTGTAGATTTGTGATAAAAACCAATGACAAATGCGATGACGATAAAGAGCAATAATCAAAAACACGCATGTTTTGAAGTAGAAACACAACTAACTTCAACTTCTTTCTACAGTGCCAAGTAAAAGTCCTTTTAACCAAAGAAGAAATTACAGTTGTTAACCTGAACTCAACCGAGTAAACAACACTCAATGTTACTTTAAAAAGATCCCAGAGTTGCTGCTCATGCAAAGCAGTTGCTTCTGCTCTTTAGTAACTTTTAGGCTAGATTATTTACAGTTGTTTATGAGCCCATATCCTTCTACATCTAGAGAGATAAAAACTGGCACTTTACAGCTGTAATTTCCTGAACTGCATGTCGCATTCAAGAAAACCAAGTCAAGTGGATGCAAGGGTTGTGAAAGCTGGCACATAAGCTGAGCTATTTGAGGAACGATCAGATAAAAAGTGGAGAAGTGTCATTTAGAAACTAGCCGCTTGCACAATCAAATTAGAACTGACAGCAAAAAGATGGGGGCCTGCCACATCCCGGTTTAGGATGTATAGCAAATGTAGCCGAAGAAGCACAACAACAAAATATATGTGATGAACAAACCTGTAGTCGCACATATAATTTACACCGCTTTTCTTTTGTTAAATACAGAAGTCATCTGAAAATAACGTAATTGTTTTACCTGCATGGTGTCAAATGAGCGCAAAGAACAAAGAACTTCCTTTACTGACATATGAAACAGTTCCTCCTCATATTTTCACACCCAGGTTTAATTTTAGTTCTAAAAGCAAGCCTTCCCCCTGTCTTTGTCTGCCGTTGTGCACACTCAGCCATCACTTAGGCTGCATATAATCTGCAAGACATGAGGGGAGTGGGTGTCCCTAATACACGAGGTTTCATCATATAATTAGGGATTACCCTTTCGCTCATCAACCAGTTTGACAGTTTGGGCACAGTCTCTTCTGAGGGTTCCAATCTGTCAACACAGCTCAGTCTGAAACAAAAAAAAATCTTTTTCCACTTCGTGTTTCAGGGTGACTTTTGTTATTCTCTGTTCCTCCACAATCACATCATCTCTGGGAGTTCGCTTTGCTTTATTCATTGCAGCTGTTGGTGTGCAGCGGGGTTCTTACAGTGGCAGTGAGGAGAGACGGAAACAAAGAGCTGCAAAAACAAGGGCATCGTACGGCCTCAGGAAACATAACCCCCTTTTCCCAATCCTACCCCCTCTGCTGTCCACTTTACCCCAATAGGGGGTGGGGGATCTCCGAAGGTGGCGCCTGAGAGGCAATTACTTTAATACGCTCACCCTCAGACTATTCCTGTCAACTTAAGTCTTTTTTCCAAATTATTCATACTTTCATATCACTGTTTTGCATATTTTCCTCTAATGCTGATCCCTGATGTGCAGAACCACATCGTCCTACTTCTAACACCCCCCCCCAGCCACCCCGCCTTGTATATTTTCAACTTCACCGCAAAGATCAAAAGACAGGACCACAAAGACGTGATTAAATGCACATCAAGACAGATTTATTTAGCACACATCTGGAGGAGACACATTCTTATAGCTTCTTATTAAAGAGAGCTATAAGAGACTATTAAAGACTTCATTACAGCCCATACTGTGCAATCAGCTCTCCTAGAAAGCTTTAAGAAGCTCTAAAGCTTCGCAGTACATAAGCATACTCTCAACCAGCACACAGATGTGTGCTTTAATGTAGCTTAGATAATGGTCATTTAATAAAGAGTGCTAATAGAATCTGTTGATGCGTTAGCGAGATATGCAGGATGTCGATCTTGCAAAATTGCCTGAGGTTTGCTCAGTATGAAAAACAGATATTCTCAGAGGATTTCAAACCCCGAGGGACAAAGGTTAAACCTCACATAAAAAGCTCAGCCGTCACTTTGTCTGGTTTATGTGAGAAAAAGAACGCAGCAATAACCACAAACACCTTCTTCGGGGATGTTGAGAAGCTGCTGCCAGATGTTGCATGCTGCGCGTATCTCTGCATTTTGCAGTGTTGTTGGTTTTTATTTTTTTCTGAGTAGGCCGCTGTCTTACACAAACGGAAATAGATGTTAGCCCACATGGGACTGTCCTGCAGTTAAAAACCTTGCAGTATGTCAGATGGCTGAACTGCTCGATTCGGATTTCAGCAGCCCTGCCCCTGTCGCATCTTCCCATGTTCCCGTCTTTAGACCTCTCTCGCTCCTAATGAATGGCTTTCAGCCCTCTTTAGGTTATCTTTTGTCCTGCTTCTCTGCTCCTATTCTGCTTTGCTGCCAGACCTTGAACTCCACCCCTTCTCATGTTCGCTTGCTTAGTTGAGAAATTGTCAATATGCCGTGAGACAACATGTGATTATTTGTTGCGCGGTAAGCCTTCGAAGAGAAATAAAACCCACAGCAACATATATCAAAGGACATGAATTTTATGAGTGCTCAGGGTTGGTGTGACTGTAATGCTAGTGTTTGCGCCACTGATATTGCTGTGATTAATAGTGCTCTGGGCTTGTATAAAAATCAAAAACACAGCAGAAGGAGAATCTGCTGACAACGAAGCAAATGATCATACAGTGGAAAATGATAACATCTATGCAGACAAACACACAGGAACACAAGCCACCATAATTGTCTCTGACTAGTGCCCGCTGATAAGACGATGGCTTGATGGAGCCCTCCGTCACTCTCCATTATAGGAAAACAACTTCAGCCTCCACTGGCAAACATGGATCCATTAAACGGAGTTCTGTTTTTTGGAGAAAAACACGGTTGCCTGGAGAGGGAACATTGTTGTGTACACACAGTCCACAGTCCCAGTATTTTTCTTTTTGTTTAAAAAAGTCTGGTTTCAAAGAGCTAAATATAGTTTTCTGAACCTGTAGCACATTATAAAAAGTAAAAAATATTTATCTAATTTCCAATACACAGTTAAAGCACCACTGGCTGCTCTGATAGAGACCATGGGTTTATTACAGGGCTACTTATTTACTCACTACCCTTTAAAGCAAAAGATTTAACAATTAATAAATACTTTGGCTTTCATGCAGTTGGATAGATCCTGATTCAAGGTTTGGGTTTTGGCTTTACGGAGAAATATTTAGCAATAACAGCTAACAGGCCAGAATGAGATTATAGCTGAGCTGCAGCTTTTCAAGGGATAGAAGGCAAGTACTTGACTTTGACCATATCTTGTGACATGGCTCATGTAAAATGGACGTGTTGGAGCAGTTGTTAGTTACGCAAACAGCATCCACTTCCACTCACTGTCAGTTCCAACAGAGCTGTCTGGCCTCTGTCATGACCCAGCTTGTGTGAGGCTGTTTGCTGAGTCCACCGCGTCTAAGCTTGGAAAGACTTTAACAGAGGTCATTATTGGATTAGCATTCTTAATTTCAAACAAAACATGCCATCGCCGTCAGACGTTCGGGGCTCATTTTTAAAGTCTGTCCGCCTTTAGGAAACTCTGATGACTAAAAGAGCTGATGAGGAAGACAAACAAAGTGAAGTTTCAGTTCCAGCTCGATAAAAATTGGCTTCAGCAGGGTCTCGCTGGCTGTTGCATGAGGCAATTCCAAATCCAAGAAAATGGTCTCAGAGTTACTTCTGTGTCTGGGGTGGGGGGGTGGGGTGTTGAAGTAATCATGCTGAGTTTTCCAGCTGCACAAACAAAGCTGATCGAATAACAAAGAGTTCCAATTGGAGAGAAAAAGGGAAAGTGGAGGTGGGGGATCTCCTGAAGCACGGCATCTTCATGTGTACCTGCTCTAGGACTGCTCAGGAGGAAGTCCAGAGAATGACCAGAAATCATGAAACCACGACACGACCACACTGATTAAGCCTGCTGCCAGAACAGACTGTGAGGTTGCTCCCCCTCTGCTCATAAATCAAACTAATATCTAAACAGAGGCTGCAAAGTGCTGCAGATCTTATCCAAAGCCACAGCAGTAACCAAAAACGCTGTTTTCAATCTTACTTGTCATTGTCTCCAAAAAGATTCATAATGTTCTTTTCTGTAAAGCGACCTCTCGCTCTGAAAAAAGCCGGTCCGCTCAAACCATTTTTCTGCATTACTTCCAACTGGCAAACCCTCTGGAGCTAGACTGCTCTAAGCTTGAAATGTGAGGGAAGAAGAACAGATTCATTCTCAGAAAGCATTAGGAAATCCTGGCATGCTGCTACAAGCATCAGTGCCTGGTCATGGGGGGTCTTATGGTTTATTCAAGTCCTTCAAGTGGAAAAGGAATGTAACAGATGACGTTAAAGCCGGTGGCTTCTTTCACAGCATGAAACACCTTTCTGAAAATAGCCAAGAGCTTTTTTTTCCCCTTCTCTCCACCAAATATCCATTTATATAGATGTTTATGCAATAATCAGAACAGAGCTCTTGTGCTCCGGAAAGTTTGTTATGAAAAGGAAAGACAGATAGGGCAAGGAAGCATGCACATCTATTACTCTACCTGCCAACGAAGCGCAGGGACATCCTTTTTCTCAGTTGTGTTTATAACATGGGTAAAAACCTAGATTTATACGTGTGATCAGAGACACTCCCAGCTCAGCTCTTACTCAGACAGCTACTGTCAGCTGTGTGTTGTGACTTGCACTCGGGCAACTTGTGAGCAGAAGGAGTCTATTTTGTTCCAGCTGCCACACCCAAGAGAAGTGTTTTTCTGCAGCGGGGAGTACCGGCGAGGTCTCTGAGCTCGCATAACACTGAAATCTCTCCAAGACCATTATTAATACCACAAAGAAAACCCAAAAGAAATCCATACGGACATCTTTTATCTCCTGTTATCTTCCATGGCTTCTATTCAGTGTGCATGCATGCATTAAGCTTTGACAAGTTTAATTAAATCAGATAGAAAAAACACTTCTCTGATCTTAGTTCAGAGAAGCCGGTCTGTTCTGGCTGAATTAAGTGAGCACAGACAACAAAAGTGAACTTGGCCTCCCGAGGGAAAGGCCTCCTCGCTGCTTCCTATCAACCGGCCGCTCCCAGGCCTGAGCTGAAACGTGAGCATCCTTCAGGGATGGACACCAGCCACCCACCCAATCCCGCCTCCAACCCCTTAGTGACCTGTTCTGTTAAAGAAAAAAGTCCCACAAATTCAGTTCCCACCGCTCAATTATCATTAATTTATTTACCCACCCATACGCTTATACATCTATTTATTTATTCAGCTCATCTATTTGGCTTCATTTCTCACGCAACCCCCGGGGGTCCCCGTTGAGGCGTGTCCGATTACAGCAGGCATCTAGAGGGAAATAGGGCCACCAAGTACAGCGAGCGGGGTCAGCAGCACACAGATCCTAAACTCATGAGGTAATGTGGAGCTTGTCTCAGTCAATATCCCTGTGCTCCAACATAAAGATTTTAAAGCTCCTCTATGCAAACTGCTAAGACAAATATGTCCTCCGTGTCTGCGCCTGTCTGGCCAAAGCGTTCAAAGCTCTTCACAACACCCCGGTCAGGCTTGCCAAGGCTGAGGATGGTGATGGGAGAGTGAAGAAGGCTGACAGCAGATCCACTGAGCCATGTGGTCACACGGAAAACCAAACACTGATGATGGACTGGTGGCTACAGCAGGTCGCACCAGGGTTTAAGCGCCTGGGTCTGTTGGTGGTCATGCCTGCCCAAAACAAACTGAGCTGCCCTTGCACAACACCGCTTCAATGAATCTGTTGACAGGCGCTTCAACACTTGATAGTCCTATTCTAACACGACTGACTACGCTTCCTCCTCACCTCCCACTTTTGATGTTATCGCAGTAAGACATTAGCGGCTGTAGTTTTTTATTTGGCAGGCTTCGCAGGGTCCATGAACGCTTTCCTTTGGTTGTCTTATTACCACATATACCATGCTTGAGGACATTGATAATATCATCACAATGGTTTACTGTTTCAGAGCACCGTGCTGCGGACTGAACCAGGCCGAGCACAGGATAGAGGATGAGGGATGGGAGTTTTTATCAGGGCAATAAACATTAGTTCCTCTCCCTTATCATCTTATCACACCGTGACTTGAGGATTCTCCCATGATGCCTACTGGATTGTTGACACCTATGTATCCTGCAAGATTTACCTTTTGGAAATAATCTAGCATCGTTTGTTTGCACATTCAACCGTCTCGTCTGGTATGCACCTGCATTTTGAATCAATAAATATATGCAAATACTATTCTTTTCTCAGTTAAAGTGTAGTACTCACACCAACGTGGATTTTGTGAGGTCGACTTCTTGCCAAAAACCCTGCGCAGGCTTTCTCTGAGCAGCCCAATTCCAAGCCCATGAGATTAACTCCTGTACACGGGGATAATGGGGGCTTTTGTCTTATTAATACATCCTTTCAATACAATGCCTTCTTTAGTGTGACGGATGAACAAGCCTCAACAACATCGGAGGGGTCAGAGCGGGATGGAAGGAGGGGGTAGTGGGCACAGCAGGCTGCGCAACGGCTCCAAGGAGCTGTGAATGTGTACGCGCCTGCTGTGCGCGCCGCGGGGGGGGGGGGGGGGGGGGGGGGGGGGGG